>PXIH01S0003665.1:3964-13979 GCA_003024985.2 Euperipatoides rowelli | reverse complement strand
TCTTTAAATAACTTTTTTTTATGCATTTTAAATTTTTTTTTTTCAGTAGAATTTTTTTAATAGTAATTATCTTTGAAAATCAATAATAAAAAAAAATTTAAAAATCCGTTACATTTGACCTTTAATGTTTATATTTATTTTAGGTGTGTTTGTCAATAGCCAATGTTTTAAATTATTTAAATAATTTGATACTTTTTAATTTGTCATTAAGCGCATGAAATGAACTAGGCCGTTCGTCATTAGAAAATTTTTGTTCATTTCATGCGTTTTGTTTCAAACTTTCTCACCCTTCTCAAGAGGTGGGTTGCTTTCCCTGTGAATTTATTCAAGGGCTATAAATTGTTAGGTAAAAACTGAGTGATTACAATATTTAGATGACGATTTTAGTAATAATTTTTTTTTTAATGATCTGCAATCCTAATCATGAATTTTGCATTCATTTTTTGGGGGAGCAAAATACATTGATTTTAAATATTCACATAAGTAAAACACTGCACAAGTCCTTACCTGAAAGAATTAATGCAGTAATTTGAAAATGTCGGTCTTTGTGAAATAGTCTTCGATACAAATATTTTTTTTTGCTCATTTTACTAATCAGTTAGAATTTCATTTTCACTTGCATCGGAAATATTGTTGCATTAAAGATGCTAACTATTTTATTATGATCGAGTACTTTGCTACTCAGAAAGGACTAACCTTGATCGTTTATCTATAAAATTAAATGTTCACGTGACCAGGTACAAACTAAAGTAATGAAACACATTGAAATAATATGACAAACACACCTTTTAAATAAGCATTTATTTAATAGAAGCTAACAGACATTTTTATATCAGTTCTTACTCTTTATTTTTAATTTAATGAGCATTTTTCTAGAAGCTAACGGACATTTTTAGTTCAGTTCTGTTTATATTTACTAGTCGAAACCCATCAAAATTGACGGTAATTTTTTTTTTGGGCCCAGAATTTTGTATCATGTTTGGAACTATGGTAAACACACCATTGTTATTTGCCCCCCCCCCCAAGCCCTGAAAAAATGGGCATCTATTTTTATTATCTAAAATTATGGAATTCAATTTGGCCTCCCCTAGCACCCTCATGTGATTCTAGCTCTCTAGTGTAACACAAATTTCTAATTTGAACTTAATGTGAGCATTTTAAAAAAATTGAGACTTTTGGGCCCCCCCCCCCTAGCACCTCCATGTGACCACCTAGGACCTTGACCTTTTATATACATATTCTAGACCTCTACAGTAACACCAATTTCAAGTTCATTGGACAAACCATTGGGGAGAAAATTAAATTTAAAGAGTTTGGAATGACGTACACAGAGAAAAATTGTTTTTTAATATAATTTTAATAAACATTTTTTAATAGAAGCTGTTTTTTAGTTTTATTTATTATTTTATAGTTCTAATTAATGATTCCATGGTGAATTTATATATTTTTTATTTACAAACATATTAAAAAGTGACATCTACTGGCGTGCAGGTCAAAAATGTTAAAAGTGGCATATTTTTTATGGTGGCCTTTAAACTTATAAATATTTCCTACTATTTTCTAGTCATTTTTCTTTTGAAAAGATTATATGGATATTAAAAAATCAAATGCATATAATTTCAATTAACATTTCCTGCATGATTCAAAGAACTTTTCAAAACCTTTAACCATAAAGTGAAGTATCTCAGTGTAAACCCATACTTCGCTTCTATGATATTTTTATCCTCTCACAGTAAATGATATAATAAAAATCTAGCCTATAAGTCTTGGTTTAAGTCATTTACCACATGTCTCAACTTTTTAAAAATAGTGAAAAAGGAATTTAACAAATTGGCGACGAGAATAAAAGACAAAAAAATCTCATTTTTGTATACAAAGATGGCGGCATAAGTGGTATTTTGAGTTTGAAATCTTTGAACTAGACGGAAATTTTGAAAATTATATTGAACATCTAGACCAAAATTTAATATTTAATGAAGTAGCAAAAGAAAGAAAAGTGCCTTTATTTTTTATTTCAATCAAAGCTGAGGCTTATTCAATTTTAAAGAATTTAGTTTCTCCAGAAAAACAGCGGATAAACAATATAGTGATTTAGTAACGGTTTTGAAAAGTCATTTGTGTCCAGCCAAGTTAATATTAGCTGAGCATTTTAAAATTTTATTTAACTTTGCAAGACGTGGGAATTATATTGTCAGGTTATAAAAACTGCTAATTCATGTGAATTTGCAGGATTTTTAAACGAAGCTTTAAAGTAGTTTATCAATGATTTTTAAATTTTTTTCAATTGATTTATGTTTATTTTTACCTAAAAATATTAGTTTAATTAATCAAATTTGAATATTTTATGTAAAACATAAATATTCGAAAGTTTGTACTATTTTTACAAAAAATAAAAACTTGCCTCTGTCGTCAAATTGACGTAGGCGAAGGATAAAATCTCACTGGTTTTGGGCTAGAGGAAAATACATATCTGGGATCCAGATGCTAGTTCTGACTTCCTTACCTTATTGTTTAGAAAAATAGTCAATAAAAGTGTTGTTACTTAAAGTTTTGAAGAAAAACAAAAAGAACAGAGAAAAAAGTTTCTTTCTCCACATCAATATAAAATCCATAAAATTTTGAGATAATTCTTGGAATTGAAGTTGGAATTAATTTATACCGGAAGGCTTTTGTACGTTATTAACTTTACGCAATAATCAAATTGTTAACTATGGTTTCCAAAGTTTTTAATATTTTTTAAACATTCTTAGAGATTATATTTTTTAACGCAAATAAAAACTGTTAAAGGTTCATTTTCAACCTACTTGCATTTGTTTCGAATTGCCTTTATAAAAACCATAGACAGCAAATAAAAAAAAAAAAAAAATCAAGCTTTGAATCACTGATTAACATTTTGATTGGTCTGTGAAGGAAACGGCATCTGGTCTGACAACCATTTACTGGAATGCACACAAGATTTTTCTGGAAAATTACATAGGCTAAATTGACGTATCTTGCCAGTTTGATATTTTGATATACAGTATATTGGTATAAAAGTCGAATTTTGATGCATTTATGGACCGAAAATAACAAATTGATTAATTAAACAAGCAATTTTTTTACAAAAATACACACAAATCAATGAAGTTGAAATAGGAATTCATATACCACTTTAAGAGATAAGCTAATATGTGGGGTAACAAAATACAAGGCTCATATATTATGCCTCAAGGTTAAATTATTTATATTTTTATGTTATATTTATAGTGTCATCATAAGGGTGTCGCCATATGTGTTTTGGTAGTATATCAGTATCTAATCTTTAAATTGAGCAGCCATAAAATAAATATATACAGTATATACAGAGTAACTAAATGTAATTTTGTGCCACCCAACGATAATGTTATGACATCTTTCATGGGCTGGCCAGATGACCTTTACTTTGTTTCTCTTCTATAGTATCTCAGATGATAACGATATAGTGATAGGAAAGGCAAAGTCAACTACTGTATGTACGGCTGAAGTGTAAGCCAGCTAATCTTCCTTATATCTAATTCCCTTTTTGTTTGTTACATTATGTCCATAATAAATGAGAAGCAATTATTTATTTGCTTGATGACTTTATTTCTTCTTAACATGATTATGAGCATCTAGGTTTTGATACATGGTGGGTAGGCTTTCTTTGAAATCAGCCCTACATAACTTCCTAGCATAGTCATTATAGCGTTAACTTGAATAGAGCTGAGTACAACCAATCATACTCCCGACTTAGTTTTTTTTTTTTCAAGCACAGAATTCAACATGGAATCTTTTATATTTCCATTGTTTTTCTCTTTTAGTATTGCAAGTATAAACCTACTTAACTAGTTTTTTAACTAAATAAACTATTTGTTAAATAAGAATTTTGTAAACTGGTTTATTAAATTACTGAATTAAGGGTTTAACTGGTTAAAGAACCTTTAATATTCCAGCTTTAAACACATTTGTTAGGTTCATTGTAATGGTGCTGAATGGTTCTCAATTTTTGTTTTTATACACACTTATTTTATTTCATTTTATGTTATTTAAGATATTATTTATGGTACTTCAGATGTACTGTAGAATGAATTGAGTGAACACTTTGGATAGCTTGTGGCAGCAGATGTTCAATTTAAATAGTCAATCATCAATGGATTTTCTGGTAATTGTGAATTTGTGTATCTTTGCGGTATTCGTAGCCTCATCAAATAGATTATATGGGTGAGGTAATTTCCATTTTATTTATGTATCTTTCTTTCTGGAGAACCAAACTATAGCCTCCCATAAGTTTGGGATTGGCTTAAAGATCTTTATTTGCCAATTGGAGGTAAAGGACTAATGTGAATTAAACTTTCTTGATAGACTCTCACTTGCAATTGGATAAATAATATGTCAGACTTAGGAATCACTTTAACAATTTAACATTAATTATTTGGCATTAGGATTTTCTATAACAGGTAATGTATTGATAATCTGAAATGATGCATTGATTGAAAAAAAAAAAAGAGGGATAAAATGAAAAAAAGGAAAAGGAAACTAGATAACATCAGGCAAGAAATAAATGTGAAACATAAGAACAGCTTAGTAATTTAACATGGCATCTTCAACTTTCGATTTGGAGAATAGAGCTGACAAGAATCGTAAGTTTAAATTTTTTTAAAGCTTCCTGCTTAATCTTTTTTTATGTTTGTGTTATTAACGTGTTGGCTTAACGAAATCACCTAGAAAAGAAAGTGGAAATAATGGCTACATTCTACACTGGGCTAGGACATTATAATGAGGAAAATGAAGAAATTTTCTGTATATATTAAATGAAAATATTGTTTTGAATGACAATAAACACTGTATACTAATAATGTTAATAAAAGCAAACGAAAAAAAAAAAAACACTTGAGAAAAAGCAACTTAAGGCTCTATTTATAGTAATTATTTCTTTATAAATAATATTTTTAATTATGAAGCTAAGGATTTAAAATAAAAATTATAATGGACGCTTCGTGAAACACTTACTTCCATAATGAGACTTCAGTTTGTTGGTTTCTTTCGAATTGTTCATCATCTTCACCTTCATCTTTGATTGGACCAGTGGCACCAAGCTCTGCAAAAAAATTCTTCTCTTCTCCAGAATTGTAGGCATCTAAGAGGAATAATTGATCAGAATTAGACGTTATACAGTATGTTAATAATTCACATATAAATCACATTATCATATGCTAAATCTAAAATTTTGAGTAATGTGTCCACTTCATAATCGTGGTGTCAGGTTAAGAATTCCAATGGCTGAACCAGCATTGCTTTTGTACCAGGACAGATTTTTTTAAAAAAAAAATTGGTCAGAGAATTATCTATTAACTAGTTTAAAGTCTGTCAAAATGACGGGAAATAATAAGAGTAAGATCATGTTGGGCCCTTTTTGGTAATGGTTAAATTTTGCACCATTTATCCGTGTGTATTTATAAAGGGCATCATTTATCCGTGTGTATTTATAAAGGGCATCATTTAACCGTATGTACTGTATTTATAAAGGGAAACATTTATCCGTGTATATTTATAAAGGGCATCATTTAACGGTGTGTATTTATAAAGGGCATCTTTGGCCATGTATATTTTGAAAGGGCATCATTTAGATGTGTGTATTTATAAAGGGCATCATTTAGCCATGTATATTTAGAAAAGGGCATATTTTAGCCATGTTTATTTATAAAGGGCATCATTTAGCCATGTATATTTAAAAAGGGCATATTTTAGCCATGTGTTATTATAAAGGGCATCATTTAGCCATGTGTATTTATAAAGGGAATCATTTAGCCATCTGTATTTATAAAAAAACATCAATTTATCCGTGTGTATTTATAAAGGGCATCATTTAGCCATGTATATTTTAAAAGGGCATATTTTAGCCATGTGTCATTATAAAGGGCATCATTTAGCCATGTGTATTTATAAAGGGCATCATTTAGCCATGTGTATTTATAAAAAAACATCAATTTATCCGTGTGTATTTATAAAGGGCATCATTTAGCCATGTATATTTAAAAAGGGCATCATTTAGTCATGTGTATTTATAAAGGACCTCATCCGTGTGTAGTTATAAAGGTGAGGAGCAGCGTTAGCCTTTTATTATATTAGATTTAATAAACAGAATTTATGTGATAAACAGTTGAATTGTTATTAATGTTTAAAGTTGTAAAGGTCTCTTATGTACACTCTGTAGTTATTTATGCCACCAGGTGGATGATTTTTAAAATATGATATTGAGAAACATTAAAATTAATATTAATGAATCCAATGCTGAGAAAATATTTGAGCACTCTAAATGCAACAGAAAAATTTCATCCATCTAGTAGGGGGAATGTTTTATTTTAACCCACTCTGAAACCCAACCAGCAGAGAAATGTTGGAGATACTATTGTCTTCAACACTTGTAAATACATGTAATTCTGAATTATAAAAAGACTTTCCATCATTATGAAAATTCATTTTAAAAAATACTATAGTAGCAGTGAACTGGATTGTAGCAAATGAAGTTGAACTCAAAACTTTTGTTTGTTTGTTAATAACAGGTCATCGGACCCTTCTATCTTTCCTCCAAGTAAAACAATAACAGCAAATGTGTAGCTGGACACGATGCAACTTTTGGTTGCACCACAGTTGGACGATTTCCAATCTTAGATGATTTCCCAGCAGAACGGTGCACCAAAAGGTAATTACATAATAAAAACTATGACGTTTCCTCTGTAAGTTTTGTTAAGTATGTTTATCCAGTTTATATTCTCAGAAATGCAGAATTACATTATGCGAAAAAATTAAAAATAAAAAAAAAAATCTACCTTTACTGACATTAACTTTGGGAATAAACGAAGGTTGCTTGATGGCAAGCACCACCTATATTTTCATCATTTTAGTTCAACATTGAGAATGCAACACTACCTATTCCAGTCATTATATCAGTAGTATCGTATGACGCCATCTTGACTTAAATTTGTATCAAAATCTATGTGAACCATAGGAAATACAATCCTTTAGTATAAAATTTATTTATGTTAGTATAAATTAGTGTAGAATATTTAGAAATGTTATTAGCTACAATTGTTTGTTTGATAAAACCCTTAAAAAAACATTATAAACAATTCAATTAAAGTTAAATTTTCATTATTATTTGATTAAATGGGAAGAAAAAATAATATATTAATTTAAAATAAAATAAAACAATTTAGCTGTTGTAAAATTATCACTGATAATACACATTATGCGATTTTTCAAAATAAGGGAAAGACTTCCTGAACCCTCGATACAGTAAAATGTTCTTACCAATGATGATTACTTTAGCACGCCCACCATGAGTCTCGTCTCTAATACTATTGGCAACAGTGGTGGCCTGAAAGCAAGAAATTTCAAATGATAATCGAAATATCAAACATAATTTAATTTTTAATTAATTGATATAAAAACTAATCTTGTAATTAACTCTTTGAATCTAAAATATTCAATATTCTACTATTTTGATTATAATCTGAACCCTGGAATTTTCCAGTCAAATTTTAAACAATTGTAACAATCTTTATTTATTTGAGGACATTCTGTTCAAGTTCAATTAATTTCTCCTCCAAAAAGACAGTAAGCACTCACTTATTCTTTATTGATAGTCTTTATTCAGGAATAATTTCATTATTTATTTTATATGAAAATGTATAAATATTGACGATTTTATATACAGAACTTTTATTCAAATTATCTATTCATCTTTGTGAGTTTCTTTTTTCAAGTTATCATTAAAAAAATTTGTGTGTTTAAGATTTTTTTTATAAAATTTGGCACTAATGACATTATATTTACCTTCATTCTTTCTAGCCGTCCGCTATTTATTCCCACCCAAACATAAACATTGGGTTTAGAGTCCAGTATAAATACATCACCTTTGTTCAAAGCGCTGACACTGAATTCAACCTGTAGGAAATGAAAGCATAATGTTTATTCATGCATTTAAAAGATCACGAAAACGAAAATATTTGCATATAGAAATAAAAATAGAAGCTGGCATAATTGGACTAGCAAAGCAATATTACAACATTTACAATAATAACATACTAAAGAGGTCATTTTACTATGCATTCTAAATTTGTATTTTGTAAACCAGTTGTAATTTATAAATAAGTTTTTTTTTATTAATCCTTTAATTCAGCATTTTATCGCAGGAATAAAAAAAACGGCATCCAGATATAAACTGGACAGTCGGTTTTGCATTATCAATCCTTTTTAGCCACATGCATTTTCAGAGCATGAGAAAGTGGAATTATCTATCAGCAAATTTTCGTAAAAGTAGCGCTTTGATAACAATTCAATTCACGGTTTTACCGTATGCAAAGTAAACGTTTTTAGTTTTAACTATAAGCGCCGTTTTCGACATCAGTCTAACTACTTACCATTCTTTTTTAAAAGTCGGTACGGATTATTTGTTTATGGGAAACAAGGAGTTAAGAGAAAATTTGAAAAAAAAAATAATATAAATTTGATATGTTAATCCAGTAAACCTATTTTGTGAATTTCAACTGATTGAACTATGATTTGAAATAATAATGTTATTTAATTACTAATGCTAATCATAATTGAACAAATTATTAATTTGTTTACACAGTAAATAAATTAAATTTTATTAGGCTCAATGTAAACAAAAAATAACATAACTGTAGTATCCAAACAATTCCTTCTTGGCACCATAACTTAGATTTCAATTGGTGTCAAAAATATGTTCTGTCAGTGAGCACCAACGTTTTCTGTTTTAGCCCCATTTGATGCTATATAAACTAATAAATATCACTTAGATAGAAAACACTGTTGCATAAAGCATGTTCAACTATTTTGTTCTGATTCATTAATTTACTTTTCATGATTTTTCATGTTTATTTTTAAAAAGCTAACCTTTCATTCATCTATAAATTAAAAGAGCAATTAATCAGATACAAATAAACACTAATATTATCAACAAAATGAACTGGAAAAAACAATGATGTATAAACCTTGTCTGGATAATCTTTCAAATCTTTTACTTAAGATTTCTTCCTTTCTGCTATGGGATGGTTCCAAAAATAAATGTTTACGAGATTGTTCATAAAATAAATGTCCACGAGACAGTTCATAAAAATACCTTTTCGTAAGACAGCTCATAAAAGAAATGTCTACGAAATTGTTCATAAAATGTCTGAGATAGTTAATAAATAAATACAGAAAATTTAAAATGCTCAAGATAGTTCATAAAATAAATGTCTATGAGATACAGTAGTTAAATGTTTATGAAATAGTTTATAAAATGTCTACGAGTTAGTTAATAAAATAAATGTCTACAGGATGGTTAATAAAATAAATATTGAAACATAAAAAACTCAAGATTTTTCATAAAATAAATTTCTACGATAGTTCATAAAATAAATGTCTACGCGATAGTTCATAAACTAAATGTCTACAAGATAATTCATAAAATAAATGTTTGAGATACGGTACTGTAGTTTTTGAAATAAATATCCATGAGATAGTTAATAAATAAATATAGAAAATGTAAAAAGCTCAACAATAAATCTAAAGATTTAGATATAGAAAAGAAGGACTATAAAAGCCCTCATTCACCCACGGCCAGAATTTGCGTAAAATTTAAAATTGTGTACAATACAGAAATGAATGGGAAATAATAGAAATACCTGTCGTGCTTTCACATTACGTTTCCCCTTGACCTGGAAAAGTCTCTTAATTACAGCATTTGGATCAACATGTTTAAATCCAGAGGCCACACCACCTTCAAGATATCTACAAAATTATATGCAAACTTATAAATTACCACAAGCATAAGTATGAACAATGTCCTAGAAACTATTATAATTAAGTTCCAAAGCTTACTTTATACCCTTTCTGTAGTAAGAACAGAACAAAGTTGACTCATGCTCTTGAACCTGAAAATAAAAATGAGCATTAAAATGTATATAGCTAGTTAGTTAATGTAAAACAATAATAAATACAATAATGTTAT
>PXIH01S0003663.1:28283-40197 GCA_003024985.2 Euperipatoides rowelli | reverse complement strand
GGGGGGGGGGACTTGCTTGGTGGGGCGCTCTTGGTCGGCATTTTACAGTAATATTATTAATGTGAGTTTTGCAACAAAATTTTCATCAAATGTGATGCCTTAATCTTTATAATTTTTAACTGATTTTAATTTCATTTATCAATAGTAAGCCTATAATTAAGGGGTTCGGGAGTAAACAATGGTGACATTTTGTTCATTTAGAGAATATATAGCCTAGCTTGTTTCTTACCACTTTTAACTTACAGAAAATATGACAGACCATAATTCAAACATGTATTATGCTGCCATCTAATGAGATAATTATACAACAATTACTGTATTTTTTTTTCCTTTCATCTTGTAGCTACCATGTTTTACATGAAATAACCATTGTTTACACCCGAACCCCTATAGTTGCTATTATTTTACCCAAATGAAGTATGGTACAGAAGTTTTAGTAGCACAGCACTTCAGCAGTTTTGAATGAAAAAAAGTTATCAATCAATGACTCATGACCGGTCAGATTACGTTATCTGTCTGTACTAATATCGGTGACGTAGTAAGTTGAAATTATCTAGATCGGCGCTTAGCAAAAGATTATTTCACCTCTACATTATTCTAGAGTTTAGGGTTACTGTAAGGTTAGGACTGTAAAGAAAATATAAAATCAGCATGAAAAAAATAATAATTCGACACGCTACTACATTTTAGTTGTCACGCAACTCCTAACGTTAATTATTTTGGTGGGCAGATAACGGAATCTAACCTCATGTCATGTCCTTTTCATAAATAATGCTGCAATGTTCCTTTTGGTGATTCTCCTAATTGGTCTAAAATGTAATTAGGCTTATTGTGAAAGTGAAATATAGTGGGTAATAATATCTTTCCAATTCAACTTGCTATTACCGGTATTATTATTGCAATATACTGTAACTATGTAAGAATAATTGTGATATAAATTTGTTTATTTGAAAGTGCTTTGTTTTCTTCAACAGAGGTGCAAAGTTTACAGTTGAGTTGCATGACCACGATTACGGGTGGGACAAATTGCACATATTCCATGATGAAACTCCATAACCAATAAAGTTTTGGGATTTTTTTTTTGTCCTCCAATGAGAGGAACCTCTAACAATACTATTAAAGCATTTTATTCTTCTCTACTGAAGAGCTGTCTACAGATACATGCCATGGTACAACTTTCTTGCAATTGACCCAGCTGTTCTAGACAATAAATTGATTTACAGTAACCTTTTTCATGCTATTGCTACTACCACTCAAGGTTAATAAACTATTGACTAATGACCATTTCACTGCTCGAATTTCATGGTGATCTTGGGGTTTGAGAACACTAAAAATGTATAGGGTCCACCAAAAATTATTTAGAAGTGGGCCTGGTGGACCAGGCCACCTCGAAATACGAAAATTAATTAATTATAGGCCTACTAAAATTTTATATTAGCCTATATAGTAGAGTAATTGGGAAAAAAGATTATCATTTCATATAGCCTAAGTCTTACATTAATCTTAATATAATTTTGTAAGAATCAGATAGATGTAAAACTATTTTTAAAATGTATGCTTTTTTTTTTTTAATCAGAAGAAAACAAATGCAATAAAATTTACAGTTTAAAAATAGGTTTATAATTCACTAGATAAAATTGCATACCGGTACCATAATTTATTTATTCCCATAAAACTACTTTTTAAAACAAAGTTTATAAACTTTAAATTTTGACAAATTATAGACCTGCAGTATGCCAATTTTACTTACTTTTATCTATGACGCTAGAAAAATATCTATAGACTATACCAACAAGTATTTTACGTGAAAGTGCTCTTCGAAATTGCTTGTCAAGGGCTATGGAATGATTCAAATTAGTCTATTTGAAAATTTTTCATCTAAGTTTTCAAGAATGCCAATAAATTGAAGAAAGAACAACAGCATGATTAAATCTTTTATTAATTCACTTCGCAGGCCATTAAAGTTAAAAGTCATGTTGCATATTTTTTATTCATAACAGGTTCTTCAAACCATTATTACAAATGCTATAGGCTAAGGTTCTCTAACCCTGCACTACACACTTATTTTGAATTGTAATACTGCATCATATTGTCATTAAATTGATGTTCAAACAAGTTAATGATAGTGCTGTAACCTATTTAGATACATTTGACAGCTTTACACCTCAGTAAACATTTAAAAATAAACCAAACCAATTTGAACAACCCATCAGTAATAAACTATCAGGGTTGCATTTTAAGACCAAGTTTTCTAATTTTTTTTTTTTTTTTTAGTAAATTGACGATACCAAGAAGTCATTAGAATTTTAACGAAAATTCTGAGGCATCTACATTTTCTTGGACCACTAAACATGATTAAAGACTATCATTAATTGAGATCAGTGGTCTACCTGACTTCCATTTAATTACCTGAAATTCTTGCACTGCATATGGTAAAATTAATAAAATAATCAAATAAATTAAAATAATGTATTATTTTGTACATTAGCCTAAATAAATGTTTGTACATGAAAAACAATCTTTGATTGCTGCCTGTCTTTAACAAAATATTGCTTATATTTAATGTTAAACGGTTAGAATTTTTTTCTTTCTTTTTTCATAATTGATGTCTCGCAAAATAATTATGAGTAGGCTACTTAATGAAGTATAAATGATTCGAGGACTAACTTAAATGTGTGAACATATTCCATAACTGATAGAACTATTGTTGCTTGGTGAAGAAGATGAGTCTGAAAGCGGAGGGGTTGGGTATCTGTCTTATGTCCTGAAGGAAGAGAAATTTGTGTGGGGTGGTGTTTAGTGCACATAGTTCTCTTGTGCTTTTAACGAACGAGATCTTGCAGGAATTCACACCTTTAGGATTAATTTCCCAAACAGAAAATTGTCACTAATAGGGAGAGGGGGTTATAGTTTGTGAGCAATTCAAAAACAGGAAGTGTTGCCATCTAGATGTGCAGAAACATGTGCAAAATACTTTTTAAAAAATCTAAAAAAAATAAAAATTTATATTTAACTAGCCTACATATTGATAGTGTTGTAAGCTTTAGGCTGAACTGATCTTGTGATATGGCAGTACCTCAGTGGATTTGATAGACATGTTGGGTTTACCCAAGGTTCAAAGCATAAGCCCTGTGATGTTACATTAGATGTTATGGGCCAAAAATGAAAATTTTGAAAATAAATTTAAGTATTTAGTTCATCGTTCTGCGTAGATATCACTCCGGTTCATGTGATCAAAATACATTGTAAGCCTACAACATGTCTCCTTTAAAAAAAATTAAAATTGATATTTTTCACAGTTCAATTAGTGGATCTAAAATTGAAGATCGTCCATGAAAAGTCAAGTAGAACAGCTTCTACAATACACAAACTTTGTCAACGCCATCCAGATATAATCAAAATTTATTAAAAAACTAACAGTTTATAAATCAAATAGTCAAACCAGATCTTCACATCATCTACCCAAGCAATTCAAAGTCACACAAATCAACAACATGGCTGAAGATAGGGCAACTTCAAGAATGACATCAACATTGAAAAATGGGTAAAAAAACAATCAAAAGACACGGATGGGATCCAAAAATACTGGAAATCACTTGATAGGAAGTGGAAGTGACATACTGTAGCTCGTATACCTTTTAGAAACAGGAAGTATCAAAAAAGCAAACGGAAGTGGTCTAACAGGAAGAGGAATCACCTTGGACCCAGAAGAGGAAGACCTGCTATTTTGAAATGTGAAATCCTTATACCATGGGCATTAAAAATACCTTATAGTCTATCTTTAAAAAACAGGAAATGGAGGTCATCCATCTTGAGTGAAAAAACCCGAATGGTACCAGAAATACCGGAAGTGATCTCACCACAAACAGGAAGTGGTGACATCACAGGAAGTTATCCCTTAATGCATCATAATATGTCATAGCTTATAACGATGTTTAGGCATAAAAAGCAGGAACCACAAGCCAGCCATCTTGGAAAAGACCTGGTTGGGGCCAGGAACATTGTTTTCCTTCTATTTCAATATCCCAGAATAGAGCTTTTAAAAGCTTTCAAACAGTCAATGTTTAAAAAAAAACTTTGTAGATTAGTCTCTTAACATGGTTCTAATATGCATAAAATAATGTGGCATCAGAGCCATACATCATACATTGCCATTAAATCTATATTTCTCTCCAATAAAAGCATTAAAAATGAAAGTCTTGATTTTACTGTTGATTGTAGTCAATACAAGGTACAGTAGTTTAATGCTTTTAAATATAATTACAAACATACAGTAGCCTATAAGTTGAAAAGTTAAGTTTAAAAGTAATTTCTGGCTATAATAATCGCTTAAACAGAATTCAACTTGCTTAGCAAATGTAAAGATTGATGCAAGATAAAATGGCTGCAACTGGTTTTAGGAAACGTGTCACCATGGTGATACTTGATCAGCCTGTCATGGGGGTACCTTACATGAGCAAGTACGGTAACTCCATATTTCACTGCATTAGTGCATTATTCAGGTTAGTAAATTATTTTATTAGGCTTATACATTAACATAGGTTTTCTAAGGAGCATAATATAGAACACTTCAGGCTACATGGTTTTAGCTATCCAACAACTTCTATGAAAATGGACAGTAACTAGTTTTGTATTTAAGAACAATTTTCATGTAGAATAACCATCAATAAAAATAAACGTCGAAATGTCAAAGTTAGTAACAATTTTTTTCTGTAGAATAACCAACCATCTTTAAAAATAACCATGAAATGTCAAAGTTAGTAAAAAAAAATATTATTATATAGGCCTACACGTTAAAATAGCCTAAGTAAACGATCAGTCAAATTAAAAATATGTATATAACCTACCGGTAATAGTAATTTAGTTGTCCATTTAAATAAACTTGTTCAAGTATATACATTGNGTTTGATGTCTCCCCACCCTGGGGGATACTTGATCATATTGCATAAACAAAAATTGTCAATTTTTCATGAAAATTGCACAGAGCTATGCTTTTGTTTTTTTTGGTCATATGAAAGAGCAAAGTGCAATATTTCCAATGGTCTCATCAGCAATTTTGTATGTCTAAGAAACTTTTTTTTTTAAATAAATGGTAAAACACTCTCCCCTACATAAAGATTGAATGTTTGTTTTTGTTTATTCTTTTTCCTAGGTCTTTCAGTAGCTTTGAAGCAGAAACTTCATGGTCAGCATCTTGTTTCTGAGACAGCTCTCAAGGCCATTCGAGGGCATTTAGAAGATACCCAGCCACAAAAAGCTCTCGTACTATCTTTCCATGGCTGGACTGGTGGTGGCAAAAACTTTGTTAGTCATATAATAGCAGAACATTTGTACCAGAAGGGGGTGCAAAGTATGTTTGTGCATCTGTTCATAGCTACTCTGCATTTCCCTCATGCTTCAAAAATAGAGCATTATAAGGTAATCTTTTTTTGTTTAATGATGAATTTTTGTTTATATATTCTTGTGTGTGTGTGTATGTATGTACTGTATACACTACAGTAGGCTAAGTAACTATAATGTCGTTGACTTGATTATTTTAACTTATAATAGCCTACTTTAATTAGATCAGTCACGGTGCATGGCTCTATCATTTTGAATAATTGCACTCCGTCATTAGTATCACCAGTTGGATGAGTGTTTTAATTATATTCTTAATACATGTGTGTTATTAAACTAATATCATTAATCATCCTATAATAAGAGTTATCATTTTAAGTATGATTAATGATTATAAATCATAACATGGTGTCAGGATTTATGATTGTTTTCTTCTTTTTTTTTTTTTTAACACCATAAACTGTAATTGGCATTTGTCGTTGTTTATGGAAATAAATAAATAAATAATGTTTAAAAGTAGTAATAAACGAAAGTGAAAATAAACTACGAAAAAAAAACCCAACGTTCATCGTAATAACGATATGAATCTTAGTACCATGAATAAGCCAAATCCTCTATCCTTCAATGGAAATGTTGCAAAAAAAGTGGCGCATTTGGCACAGTGAATTCATAATATTTTTAGAGGCCATAGATAAAACAAACATTTCTGCAGAAAGACAGAAAGCAATTTTCCTAAATTTAATTGGAAGAGAAGGCCGTGAAATAGCAGATCATTTCGAATATGAAGATGATGAAATTGTTACGGTAGAATGGCTAGTTGAAAAATTTGAAACATATTGCAATCTGAGGAAAAACAAGATGTATATTAGCTATAAGTTATGGTGCATGAATAAATCAGATAGTGAAAACATTGATCAGTTCACGACGAGACTACTGGAAGTAGCAGCACGTGATGGAGCATACGGAGATCAGGAACACAATATGGTTCGTGAGTTGTGACAGACTAGTTTTTGGAATCAAAGATGATAACTTGAGAGAAAGAATATTGGAAAAGGATGGCTTACCGTTACAAAAAGTATTGGACGTAATAAGAGCAAGTGAGATGTCTAAAGAGCAAATTAAGGATTTAGCACATGGAACAGATAGCCAACTTGACACAGACAGTGTGAAATTCAAGACATCGGGAAATAAAAATAGATTCCAAAGTCGTGAATCAGGGGGGGGGGGAGAAATGTCTGAAGTGTGAAACAAACCACCCATACAATGAGTGTCCTGCATATGGGAAATTCTGTTTTAAATGTAGCTAAAAAGAAAAATCACTTTGCAAGAGTTTGCAGACTAATACAAAAGAAAATCACTCAAAAAAATATAATCGGTATGCACATCATAAATATAAAAAATTGAATGTGTTGATAGTTTGAATGATCAAGATGATGACATTCATAGGTGAATTAAAAATTATGAGTATAGATTCAAGTGTGAGGGATACGTCATGGTATGAAAAAGTTTTACTAGGTGGAGAAAATGAAGTTAAATTTAAGTTGGATTGTGGTGCAGATGGAAATATATTGCCTAGGCATATATACAACACATTGAATAATAAAACCCCAAAGGTAAATACAAATGTATTGCTTACAGTTTATGGGGGCACAATCATCAAGCCTAGTGGTCAAATAAATTTAATGACAATGGTACGTAATAAACAAATAAACACAACATTCATGGTTGTTGACACAAAATCAGTCCCTATATTGGGCAGAGAAAGCTGTATACAATTTGACTTAATACATAAAACGGAGAATGATGATAAAAACATCACACAAGTTGACAATATGAGCATGATAGGTCATGAATTAAAAGACATTCTAAAGACTTATGCAGATGTGTTTGAAGGAATTGGCTGCTATAGTGAAGAAATAAATATTGAAGTCAAAGATGATGTAAAACCTGTAATACATGCAGCAAGGAAAGTGCCATTTAAAATAAAACAATTGAAAGAAACACTTAACAATTTGGAAAAGCAAGGGATAGTATCTAAAGCAAGTAAACCAACTGACTGGGTTAGTAGCCTACTTATCAAAAGAAAAAAATGGGCAGCTAACATTGTGTATAGATCCAAGAGATCTAAACAAAGCCTTAAAAAGAGAACATTACAAAATACCTACATCTGATGAATTATACGCTAAGCTATCGGGTATGAAATATTTTACAGTTATTGATCAGAAGAGTGGATACTGGAACGTGAAATTGAATGATTCTAGCTCACATCTATGTATATTTAATAGTCCATATGGTCAATACAGATTCAGATGTCTTCCATTTGGTATTTCAGTTGCACTTGAGATATTTCAAAAAATAAATGATGCAAAATTTGAAGGATTACCAGCTCTGGGCATATCAACTGATGACTTCATCATTGGTGGTATACTAAAACAAGGTCTGAATGTATATACAATCTAAAATTGGTTCTACAAAGAGCACGTGAAACCAACACTCGCTTTAACCCGGAAAAAATCCAATTCTGCATGAAAGAAATAAAATATCTAGGTAATGTTATGTCTGGAGAAGGCATATCGATAGATCCAGAAAAATTAGAAGCTGTAAGACAACTAAAGGCACCCAAAAGCAAAAGTGAACTAAATCAGTCTTAGGATTCATTAATTACATGATGCCGTATATACCTAATCTATATGAATTAACAGCACCATTAAGACATGTGGGAAAAACAAATGTACATTTTGCATGGGTGACAAACTCATGAATGTTTTGAGACTCTAAAGAAAATTGTTGTCAGTAACACTTAACTTTGTTGGTTAAAAATAAATAAATCTAATTTGTTTCAAGCTAATGTATAAGAACTTAAAAATTCATTATAGAATTGTCCTACTTGGATCACCTGGTGAGCCTGATTGAAAATAAGATCTGTATTTATACAATAGCCTACCTTGTTGGTTTTAAATTATTTTATTTATTTAGAATTAATGTGTAAAATGTTATATAATGTTATCTTCTAAATGTTGTATCATTTGTCCTTTATAGTGTAAATCGACTTCAGTAGGCTATTTTATGTTGCTTTCTTATTAATTAGCAAGTTTCACACTTTATGCATTAATTAAAAGTAGCCTATATAGGCTACTGTAAATAAACAAAAATTTACGATTTAATAAAAAATATTTTGATAAAATTTTTTAAAATATTCGCTAAATTAGAAGTATTATTTTCATTTGATGAACTTTACCATGCAGATATTCAAATTTTTTAATACATTGGCTTATGATCTCTGTTTTTCTATAGTCTCAGCTGAGTGAGTGGATTCAAGGCAACGTTTCTCTTTGCGGTCGCTCGCTCTTTATTTTTGATGAAATGGATAAAATGCATCCTGGGATCATTGATGCTATCAAACCTTTCATAGATTATTATGTAGAAATTAGAGGTGTTGATTATAGGAAATCAATCTTCTTATTTTTAAGGTAATTAATTAGGCCTAAGGGCTAATTATTGAAAAAAAATCTATATTTTTAGTCTCATATATTTCTAATCATTTAACCATTATTCCTAAAAAATTCCTAATGTTTATTTTCAATTCTTTTAAAAGTAAAAGACTTGGGACCCTATCAAAATTACATTGTTACTGTAAATATCATCTTATAAACTAAGTCCCTGATTTAAAGTAGTTCAAATAGTGTTTGTCCGCTTTTGCATTGATAATTAATTGCTACCAAGTTTCATTTAACACTTTTGTGTGTGTGCATTAACGTCCTTTGCCTTAAATACTCTGGGGGAAAACGAACACATTTATGCTTAATTTTTTTTTTTTTCTCAATTGGTAAATAAATTGTTGTCTACTATTTGTACGATATTTTATATTATTGTAAACAAGATTTGCTTTATACTAAATAAACAATTCAATCAAAATAATAATAATTACAGCTGTTAAGAATTTTTCTTTTGTCAAAAGATTTTAGGGTACTTCTTTCATTATAATATACTGTAATGAACTGCAAGGGAAACAGTTTTGACAGAGGAGGTGATAAAAGTTGATTGGAGTTACTGTATTTGCTCTTAATGTAATTATTGACCTGTTTTCCCCTGAAGTTCTATACAGTTTGGAAATTTTATTACTTTTATTAGTAAAGAAAAATAACAGCTTTCAATTTTTTTTTTAAAAAACAAAAATCGGCGAGTAACCTAATTGTTTGTAAAGGGGTATTTCACCCCTTAATTTAATAAAACTAAAAATTTTGAATACAATAAATAATTATTAATTTCACCATTTTTCTATCTCTTACAATAGCCTATTATTCTAAGAATCATTTAACTTAAAGGCTTTAAGATTAAGAAAAATTCAACTCATTTCATGCAAATATTTACTGTAGCCTATATAATTATATCGTATTTTTTTTTTTAAATGAGCACTATTCTGGAACTAATTAATGCTTATTACCTTGTTTCTTATGGGATTTCAGGTTCCAAATAGCAATGTTTCTATAAGCACATGATTTTTTTGGAACCAATTAAAAACAATTGGGGACCAGATGTAATTAGAATTAGCTGTACAATAAAGAAAAAGTAAATACCAGAGAATTAGTCTCCTCTGGGGAAAAACGAACACATTTAGATGCAGATATAATGATAATTGTACGGTATCTTTATAATGTATCCAGTAATGTATCCAGAAAATTATTTTGGGGGCGTCTGGGTTATATATTTTTAATACGCTTTTTTTTTTTTTATTGTATCGACATTTTGTTTTTGACATTTGATAAGCTTTTTTTTTTTTTGGCTGTTAAGATTTTTATAAGTTTTCATTTTTTTTAGGGGAGGGAGGTGTCAGAACTCCTGGACACCTTCTAAACACGCCCTTGAACGTATCTGTATCCAGGTTAGAAATGTATCCTGTATTTGAAATGCAGCTTTAAAGTAGGAGGCATATCTTATATATTTAAAATTATAGTTTTGCATCTTTATTTTGGTGTGATTGTTTTGCATTTCAGATACAATTTGAGGTAATATTGTATCTTGTAAATACTTTTAGGTAGGCCTACTTAGATATTTTATTGATACAATTTTAATAATCATTTTTAATTTTTAAAACTGAGAAAGTTTATCAGATAAAAAATTACTATTAGATCATCCAAAAAAAATTGATAACTAGAAAGAAAAAAAAATTGTTTTACAGTTAACCTTTTCTTTCTTCTGGCTACTTTAAACCTATCAACTATTATTGTAGCTTAATTGAACATTTTAATAATTTAGTCCACCTTTTTAAACTAGTTACTGATCAAGAGAGGTATTCTCTCAAGCTGAAGGGATAATTTTAAATAGAACATTATGTGATATAAACCTTTGACTAGACACCTTTCTGAACCAATATGGACATAATATTAACCCTGGTAATTTGCTTTCCCTGTAGATGGCCATGATAATCAATAATTGGATATTATAAGTATTGTCAGCCTGTGATACATAAACATCCATCACCTGCATCAACCAGTGTATTAGGACACTATATTTCTCAACTTTTTTGGTGTCCAGGAACTGGCAAATTTTTAAAAATTCCAATTGGGGGACACTAAGGTTACCATGAGGATGTACCTTGCTATATTTTTTTTAGTCAGTGAAAGAAGATAGGAGTCAATTAATTATTTTTTTTTAGCTCAATTATGAATCTATTTTGTCAGTTTACCTTAAAATGATGAAAATTGAATTTTTTTTAAAACAAAAATGGTTCAGACAATTTTACGTAGAATGCTGACCAAGATCACCCCACCAAGTAAGGGTGCCACCCCCCCCCCCCCTCTTTCTTGGTAAAACATAGGTAACCAGCGCCATCGCCGAAGAGGAGCGCCATCACTGCACTTTAACTTTTTTTATCACTCTGAAAGAAATCCAAGGGGTATCCAAACAAGAGCGCCCCCCTATGTTTTTGTTTCGTTTTACCTCATCTAAGGTTCAGGACAGTGTATCCAAATAAGATCGCCTTTACCTGCCACCATCTTGGAATCTGACATTATTATGTTGTGACATCATTTTTATGTGTTTTACATCATATTACAGCCACTATAACTTAGCCATACAAGAGCGCCTAGCCTACCTAATTTCCAATATTATTATTATTAAATTATTTAACTTTAATCTAGTTAAAATGAACTACGGTATTGCTGAAATTATTTTGAGAAAAAAAACAACATTTAACATGGTTCTAATGGAAGGCTACTGTGAACACATTTCTGAACTATTTGGTTTTGTATGGATGGCTACATGAGACATCAAGCTGCTGGTGATGTGAAAACAACACTCAAACTTAAATACCATACCGTATGCTTTGTTTACCTTTCTATTAGGAATTACCTGAATACCTTTTATGATGCCAATCAACTCAAAAACTTTCATGGTATATAATTGGGTCCTGTTTAATCAAACTATGTACTCTGTTTCATCACGAATACATTAAATTTTGTTATCAGGGTTTAAGCTGGCTTAAAAATATGTATAGTAATTTGACTATTCTCTTCTAAAATTTGCTAGTCAAATTGTTAAATTTACTAGTCAAATAAAACAATTTTAAATAGGCTAA
>PXIH01S0003660.1:22807-35803 GCA_003024985.2 Euperipatoides rowelli | reverse complement strand
GGGGAGCAAATGACCCGGTAGTGTTTACCATACTTGCCAACATAGCACAAACTTGAAATTTGGCATGTAGGGAGGTTCCATAATGTATACAATGAAAATAGACTTAGGCATTTTGTGGGTAGAGGAGGGGGCAGGCAAATGACCCGGTTGTGTTTAGCATACTTCGCAACATAGCACAAACTTGAAATTTGTCATATAGGTAGGTTCCATAATGTATACAATGAAAATAGACTTGGGCATTTTGTGGGGGGGAAGGGGGGCAAATGACCAAGTATTGTTTAGCATACTTCCCAACATAGCACAAACTTGAAATTTGTCATTTAGGTATGTTCCATAATGTAGACAATGAAAATAGACTTGGGCATATTGTGGGTGGAGGGGGGTGGGAAGGCAAATGACCTGGTTGTGTTTAGTATACTTCCCAACATAGCACAAACTTGAAATTTGGCATATAGGTAGGTTTCATAATGTAGACCAGAGGTGCGCAAATTCTGGGGCGCGCCCCCCTGGGGGGGCGTGAAGAATTATTAGGGGGGCGCTAAATAAATGTAAATAAAAATNTTCTAAAAAAAATAGTACCAAAATTATGGCCTAAATAATTCTAAAAAGATGTAAAATGATTGATTTTGTTAACCCTACCTCTTAATTCTGAAGAAAAAAACAAAAAATCTGAGTAAAAACAGCCCTAAAATGTGTGATTTCATTATGGTAGAAAGACTGTGTTTTTTGATATGTAAGCTGCCATTTATATCTTTTTTTAAGCAATACTTCTCCCTCTATCGATAAAAATAATAATTTATTTTCTGACGTTTAAAAAAAAGTGTGGTTTATGTCATATAATTAGAGTGATGTTGCTGTGGGGGTAACGTTTACATTTACAGGGTATTTAAATCTGACGTCATAATGATGTTTCTGAATATGCAATTCGAGTGCTAATTTGCTAACAAGAAATCACGCAATTTTTGGCTACATTATCAACCTGTAAACAAAATGGCCTATACAGACGCTTACAATTTGTGCTTATAAAAACACGAAGAATTATTAAAAAAATATATATACTCTTCATAAATTTGGATAAAAAATAAATAAAAAAACGTATAATTAATAAATGTTTACTAATGGGAAGTGTTCTAGAGTCCCAGTACTGCCATTTGACTCAGCAATGGTTACAAGCATTCGTAAAATTTAAATACATGTTTGAATTGAAATATCTCAAAATTGAATTTTAAATTTTGAAAGTTGCTCTTTCGATATTTTTGCCTGTGAAAAAGATACTGATCTGAAACTTTGGATACAGATAAAGTACATATCAAAAAATGCAATAAGTAAGTTTGAAGCATTTAAATACATTTAAAGGTTAAATATGATGTGAACAGTAAATTCCGAAAAATTGTAAAAGTTTACTAATCTTTTGTTGATGCTAAAAATGAATTTAAAAATCAAAATTTTCAAAAAATAAGTATATTCCGTACTATAGACATTTCAGAGTAGATAAAACTTTGTTACAAGTTTTTACGATCTGTAATTTTTCCAAACAAAATGGAGCAAAATGACTATACTAAGAACCAATATGGCGGCCGTTTCCATGACAATTGTAACTAGTAGCCCCCTAAAATTTTATAAACAATTACATTTTAGCAACATCTATATATTTGTGCCCAAAGTTTGGTTAAATTTGAATAATAATTAAAAAAATTAGTCTGCTATAGCAGGTAACCCACTTAAGTTCTTTACATCTTGAGCTTTACCAAGAGACTCGATCCAGCAATCCTTTGTTACTCAGCTGTAAGCATCAGAAAATTTTCATCCTGAAACTTGAATTTTGCAACTTAGAATATTTTAGATTATACAAAAAATTATATCAAGATGCCTAGGTGAACTGAGGAAGAAAAAGACCGCATAGCCAGAAGAATTTATTAAATAAATAATGCAATACATTCAAAATCATCCAAAATACCATCAGCCAGAAGAGGAAGATAATAGTCACTTTATGTTTGTCAAAATATAAAGATGATGAAACTTCAAGTCAATAACAAGTCAATAACTGAACATTTTTCCATGAATTAAAGGAAGATCCTATTTTAACTGTCTCTTCATCAACTAACAACTTTATCTGATATCTGTTACAGTTTATCTTCAATCAAATTTACTATATACTGTGTTAGATTTAATAAAATGTAGAAAGATTTTTGATTCATATTAAATGTGCTATGTTCATTTACAATCATAAATGTCACTATTTGTTCATTGTTTAAATCACACAAAAACATTCTCCCTAGTAACTAAATTTGTAACCTCTTCAGAATTTTACTCTTCCTCTATTCTTGCGATCTTCAATCTCAGCCGGAGTTTCATCAACCCTTCAAATCTACTAGAGACTTTTCTTTCTTATCTCCATCCTTCCAGAAGATTTCCAGAGATGATCCGGACCTGAAACTGTCAACTCTTTGAGAAAAACACATTTTTTTAAATGTAAGTTAATATTTTTCCCTTTTTTTATTTTTATTGTAAAACTAAAAGCTCAGGGTGACCTTTAATTTTTCTAAAATTATTTGATTTTATTTAGTAAGGTTTTGATGAAAATGAGTTAGTTAGGATTGTTCTTGACATTATTAAAAATTAAAAAATCTAAAATTTAAATATATTTATTGTTGGGAAAGCCCATTTTAATTACTTTTCTATAGAAATTTCTTTAGCACGAGTAAACACTGCCTTACTGTATAAATAGTCAAACTTCATCAGTGTCAATTTTTTATTGAGAGAAAACTAAAATAATTGTAAAATGAAAAAAAGAAGTTCCAAATATTTTGTCAAAAAGAATAATATGGTTAAATAATATTAATAAACCCCTTAACAATGTTGAGAGCTTAAATTTACCCTCGTTGTTGTTGGAGTCAGTTTTATTGTTACAAAATAAAGACAATAATAACTTAGTTTAAAAATTCTAGAAAAAATATACGGTATATTTTTATTTTATTTTACCATAAATTACTTGCTTACAAAGATGTAATTAGAATTGCAGCAAAAAAGAAATACAAAAATTAAACTTTTACATTCTTAAAATATAAAGATATAGAATGGAGGATTATTTTACTTTCACAACAACCTGTATATAATCAAATTATTTTACCTTTTTATTTTTTACATATCATTTGACATAATAAAAGATATACATTTTAATATATCTATAAAATCAAATGGCAAGGCATAAATTGAGAAGAGGAAATTACAGAAGATGGAAAATACAACAGAATGGTCCAGTCAGAGAAGAATAAACAAGAAAGAAGACCCATGGGGCAAAGAAAATAAAGGAATTGCAATAACACACAAAGTGTAATCCATAAATATCCTATTTATTTATCATCATCATAAATGTTTAACTTATGTGTTCCTCAAATGTCTAGTGATTTGTTGTGTTTAATGTCATGTGATGTCCTGTACAGGCTCTGTCCGACTGGGTACGAGCCAAAGTGTGTTGTCCTTAACATGGTTGGTATACTGTAGCCTATAGCCCATAGTACCATGAGTAGGTTAGCCTCAAGGGGATGGCAGTATCACTGACTGAAACAAAATCAACGATCTATGGAATAATCATATACCGGTCCAATTTAAAGACTATCAAATAAAAAAAACAAAAGCATTCTATCAATAATCTTTTTTTTATCCTTCGTCAAGTATTTTTTTTCTTAAACACCAAATAGGGCCTACAATCCAATACCAAGTGCTATAAAGTTTCCTCCTCTTCTCCATTACAAACTATACATTTTTGACCCTGGTATAAATATGTTGTCCCATTACTTTCCACCTTACAGCTTTTAATTGCATAATAAGACACATATTCTCAATCTATTCCTTTCTTTGGATCAAACAATTAATTTCATTTTAATAAAACTTGGATTCAATTTAGAGTCAATCTTTTTTTGAAAATCTTGCTATAAACACATCCCAGTTTGTCTGTATCAACCTTGGGGTGAATATTGTCAATAATTCACCATCGGTCACATTCAACAAAAATGAATAACCAATTTCTTGAGGCCAATTTCTTGTAAGACCAACTGTATATTTGTAAAGTGTCATTACAGCATCATAACAAATATTTGGATATCTTGTCTCTGACATTAACATTAATGATGGGATTCCCATTAGGCATTAATCAAACAAGGAGTAGATCTATATATCAAATAATTAAAAAAAATAATACATTTGAATACATAAGTTATAATTTTTCAGAGCAAAAATTCCCAAAATTACACTGGCATATAAAAAAGGTGAGCTTATTGATATACAGTATATAACTTATAAATATTTTTAAAATTTAATGTCTTTTTTCTTTTCTTTATTAGGTTAACGACAAAAATTTTTTAGCCACCAGTTTTCTTTTTGAGGCCCTATTTTCTATATTTGTTATAGCCTAAAACTGCCATTATTAGAAATCTGTACACCTAATAGCCTATTTCTATGTTTTACTGTCTTAAAATTAAACTCTGACCCTCCCCATTGCTAGATTTCATTATTTGCATGCCTATCCCCATTACAGCAAACAAAAACCTGAGATTTTTCAACATTCAAAATTAGATTATCAAACAATATTCATAAAATATATTAATTTTTTTCCAATGATCTCTTAGATTCTGCCATTAAAACAAAATCATCTGCGAAAAGCAAAGTATTTATTTGAGCATTATCTATTTGAATTCCCAACACATAATATTGTCCATATTATATTACCCAATAAATCATTTATATAGCCTATAATGAAAGAGAAGGGTCTCTTAAGAGTCACCTGTTGGATGCCTCTCCGCACAATTGTTTGAAGCAAAATAAATGCAAATAATAAAATAATAATAAAATATCCCCTCATTCTCTGGTATATCTTCTGTACAAAATATTTTTATTTCAGAGTAATAGTTCATTAAAAATTTTAAAAACTTTGAACTGATATCTATTTTTGCCAATTTTTCCGCAATATATCCAAATCTATCTGATTGGATGCTTTCTTTCAATCTATAAATATCATAAAAGAAAATTAATAATTATATAATAACCGTAAAGACTCGAACACTCAGCATGCAAATCTTATCTCACAGCATACTGTATATATATCTTAAATAAGAATAAATCCACCAGATGACTCTGCCAAACAAAATATTTATATTTTCAAGTACAAAACATTTAAATGCAGGGCCGGAGGGTTATTGAGCAATAAAATAGAATAGTAGACACTCGAATTTATTTATTCTCCCAGGCCTATATGTCGGTAATTAAATATAAAATGAAAAATATCTACATAAACTAAAAACAATATAATTATTTTTGTTTCAAATGTTTTGAAAAATTTACTGTTGTTTATTTTTTGAGGGCTTTTTGATGTACTATGTGACAAGGGCCTGGAGGACCATTGATATGAAGGTTCTGCTTATGTTAAATAAATAAATAAATAAATTTAAACATCATCATTTGTGTACCATTACTGTAATTAATTAAGGTAAATTGGGCCCACTTTTTTTTTCTTCTCTTTTCATTTTATTAGCTCACAGAATTTATTTATTCTTTTCCATTGCATTAGAATAATTAAAATATTGATTCGATGCCTGCTGCCATAGTCCAACCTGTCAGGCATTTAATGATATAATAATGGTGTTTTTATAAGTTGATTAATTCATTTTTGAAACATTATTTTAGAATTATCATTAGAATGTCTATCAACTTAAATATTTGTCAAATATTGTAAAAGATAAGTTCACCTTTGATTTGATCTTACATGTTCTCCACTCTAATTCAAAGAAAAATCTGAAATGAGTTTTGAAATTTAATTATGAAATTAATGCTGTCATTTATATTAAGGGTCTCTTATATAATAGAAATTATTTCGTGGAAATATTAATTACTGTCATAAGATTTAAAGAAAGAAAGAAATGTTAATTCATTGTGAAGTTGTTTAAATACTTATCTAAGTGATGATGTAGAGTAAATGGATTAGTGCTTATAAGTGGAGTGAATTCATTATGTTTAGTAAAATATCTAGGGTTCTTTAATGATTAAAACTTACTTAGAAGACTTCGTGATTTTAGAATATGGAGTAAAGTGTTTCTTAACTTACGGCTCGTGATCCAAATTTGGGTTGGTAAGCAATTCTGGCTGGGTAGTGCATAAAATGATTTTAATACTTATCTATGTGGTGCTGAAGAGTAAATGAATTAGTGCTTATAAGTTGAATTAATTTGTTATGATTAGTAAAATACTGATTGATCTTTAATGATTACAACATACTTATATGACTTAGTTCTTTTAGACTATGGAGTAGGATTTCATGCTTCTAGGCAATGTTTGTCCGTTACGAAAAAAACGCATATATTTTGGTAAGATCATGTGCACTTCTGCAGGCAGGCAGGCACAATTAAAAGATGGAGAATCATCCCGCCATCATCCACAAATTATTGATAAAAATCCTGATTTTACTCAGAGCTATCCGTTTGCTCTCCATTTTGTTAGTCATTGAAGCAATCGTATCTTGCCTATTCTAAGTAGAGGGCGGCACACTGTTGTTTTTGCCCTAATTGATTTAGTTTGAAAACATATTTTAAAATGGATTTTTTTTAAGTCAGTAAATAAAATATTTTACGCAATACTAGACGTTTATTCATTTTGATGTGTAAAACTAAAAACCATAACAACTGTTTGGAAATAAGAGGAGGAATATGATTGGATATTGTATGGAGAAATTTCATTGATTACAGACACAACCCCGCAGAAAATTATGAACAACTTTCCACATACATCTATGTTTATGAGATGAGTTAAAATGGATCGGAGATCTGTTCCGTAAAGTATAAATGAGCCACTTACTAAGATAAAAGTTATAAATTTAAAATATAATGTAGTTGGAAATTCAATTAGTTGTTTTGCATGACGATTTTACAAATATTGATAAATTTGAATAAGAGTTCACTGAAGTACAAAGTGATAAGACTATTCTTTATATTTTTTTTTTAAAAAAAAAAGATTCTCTCAGCAAAGTCTAGTTGAATGTAAGAATGTAAAATCTGAAGCACTGAAAATGTTATTGCCTTTTACTATGACATGTCTGTACGAGTCTAGTTTTTCAACCCTAGTGGTTAATTATTGAAATATAATATTCTTTATATTGAATCATCTCTTTTATTTGAATATATTTTTACCATGCTTTTATTAATTTTGTTAGTCTGTTTTCTGGGTCAAATCTTGTGATGAATTTTTCATCCACCGGCCACTTCACATTATCCAATTGACTTGATATTTAGCATATAGGTTCATTCCCGGTGACAATATAATAATCAGTAATAAGTGGTGAAATTTTGTTAATAAATTTAAAAAATGAATTATAACTTTGTTGATGAATGAAGGATCATAAAGGGCGCTCACTAGACGTGTAAAGTGCACTCCTTAGACGAGTCTGGTGCACTATTTTTCCATAATAAAGATTAAAAAGAGTTAAATAAAATATATGATAAAACATTTTAAAAACTTTGCTTTTATCTCATGATGTTTAATTTTTAGTCTATAAGTCTGTAGCTGCCCAAAATTATTTTCTACTTTTTATTACATTTTAGATAAAAGTGTGGTTTTTAAAATGTAAAAGTGTGGTTTTTAAAAATGTTTTTTTCATATATTTTATTTTATTTTTTAGTCACAGGTCGTGATCCATAACCATTAGCACAAGTAGGTAATAAAGTAGCATTCAGTCCAACAATCAGAATGTTCCACGTCATCAAAATGTCACTTCGGTGGGTGTGGCTAATTTACATATAATTTTCATAAACTTGAATATTTGCATATTTAATTAGGTGTGCTGTTATTGCCAACATTTTTAAAGATGGGCATGACCCCCCACCTATGATGTAATAATGGAAATTTCCAAAGATGACATCTAGTTTGCATATTCAGAAATTTTCATTTTTTGGGTGTGGCACCTCTACGACGTCTTAATGGAAATTGACAAACATTTCAGAACAAAGGTGATGCCATCTCATTTGCATATTCATAACTTTATCTGAAGTTTTCCAATGATAATGATGTTATCTCATTTGCATATTCATTAATATTGATGATGCAACCGTAAAAAAAAAATTTTTTTTTGAATATGCAAATTAGATGATTTCATCTTTGGGAATTTTCATGAAGCCATCATAGGAGGCCATACCCACCTTCAGGAATGTTTGGAAATGTTGGCAATTTCCGTGATGATGTCACATCTAATTAAATATGCAAATGATATGCAAATTAGCCACACCCACCGGAAGTGATGTCATGATGTGCCACATCCTGATTGGTGGACTGAATGGCCCTTTATTATCTACTAGCTCAGTTTGGGCTTCATCTCAAAAAGGTTAAAGAGCCACTGCTATAAGGTCTTGAGGCTGAAAAGACTTACTGTGAATTAGATAAGAGTAGATATCAATTGTGTTGAAAATTTGGTTTACAATAAATGCTTCTAATTTTCGTTTGACTTTTTAGTTATAGTTTTAAACACTTTTTTATTTAAAAAAAAAGTGAGTGCCAATTTAATAAAAATATAAATTACAATATTTCTATTTGCCATCTGCTTACTTTGGTTTCAGGTAAAATTATTAATTATCAACCTGATGGATAATTCACACATTAAAAAAATATTTTTTTTTATGATCTTAGATGGGCTAAAGTATCAAGTTAATGTTAATTATTAATTAAATTATTATTACTTTTTTCTGAGTGATACACTTTTTACTCACGTGATCACAGCTGCTGTTTTAAAGCAATGAACATTTCAAAATTTTGCATTACAAAATATAAAAAAAAAAAATTTATATTTTATTTTACTATCATTAAAAAATAATGGACTTAAAACTTGAAATAATATTCCCATTTTTATTATAAGAGCTTAATGAGCGCCCTCCTCCCTTGTTCAGTTATATTGTACTTCCTAAAACTTGAAATAATATTCCCATTTTTATTACAAGAGCTTAATGATCGCCCTCCTCCCTCGTTCAGTTATATTGTATTTCCTAAAACTTGAAATAATATTCCCATTTTTATTATAAGAGCCTAATGAGTGCTCTCCTCCCTCATTCAGTTATATTGTAGCCTACTTCTTAAAACTTGAAATAATATTCCCATTTTTATTACAAGAGCCTAATGATCGCCCTACTCCCTCGTTCAGTTATATTGTATTTCCTTAAACTTGAAATAATATTCCCATTTTTATTACAAGAGCCTAATGACTGCCCTCCTCCCTCGTTTAGTTATAAACATAATTTTTGTTATTATTTTAAGGTAATTTTATACAAGTGTATGTAAAAATTATTTCCTAACCTTAACCCCACCCTGAATCAATAGATAAAAATAATTCTTAACCTTAATCCCACCTTAACCTGATAGCTAAAATTTAGAGTTTTTTTTTTTAGTAGGGAACATGCATATACAAAAATGAACGATCTTCAGGGCATTTTTAGGCCCTCCTTTTTATTAGAGTGCAAGTTATTTTTAATTGCCATCTTGTTATATAGTGAAATCTTTTTTTTTTGTGGTGATTGAAAGTTTTGAAGCAAATATTTTTGATCAATTCATAATTTTTGTGAATAAAATTTGTTAGTAAAATGCATATTATGTTCACCTGTTGTTTAATCATTAGCATTTTTTACCTGTATAAACAATCATTTATCTTACTGTGCAGGCTTTGCAGGTATGAACATAGATGCCTGAGTGACAGTTTTAGTTCAATTCAATATTGCAGTACAGACAGTGTTTGTAATTTTATAATAATAAAAGATATATTAATAGATTTAAAATCACTTATTTTACACACCTCTTTAACTTTAAAAGCCTGTAACGCAAATGCTGTTTTTCACGCTTAGGCCTCTTAAACAGGATACCTTAAAAATAAATTTGTTGGTGCACTCTAGGCCTACTGGGAAAAAAAGAAAAATTATAATATTTCATTATTTCTTTTAATAAATAACTTCATGAACAATTTCATCAATATAGTCTTGGAAAAAATCTATGTAAGTAGATATGTACAGGGAGGTTTGATATTCGTTGTGATGGTCAACGAGATTGCCTTAGCCAAAATACCACTTAAAGTTTGTCATCATGTAGTAAACTTAACATATATCACATACTCACCTTCTTTTATTACCCCTCTTCTAATGGAACAGCAGAAAGAGCTAATTCTAAGATCATTAATGTATCGGCAAAAATGTGTCTTAAGAATTATAGAAATTTTGACAAAACTTTGCCTTATGTGTTGCACTTGTTGAGCTCAGTAGTTCAGAATAATATATATATAGTCCCTACTATATTATGCATGGGTCAATTCCATAGACCCAGATCGGACTTTAATCTAAACGATGTTAAATCCAGTGACGTTTATGACATTATCCAGGAATTGACTGAATGAACGACACTTGCTTGCAATCAAGTTCATGAAAACTTAGTTAAATCATCATATCAATCTTGTAAAATCTGGAAAATGGAATGAGGATTATAAATCTCTTCATTTAAATGTTGGTTTAAAGTCATTGGAGGATAGAAGAAAGGAATTTTTTTTAAACTATGCCCATTTTTTAAACTGATTTCCAGTGAAATGTAATGTTTTGTCTTCCCATTTCACTAGGAATGGTGAAAGGGGAATTGTCCCTTATATTAAGACAAATAGATATTTGAACTCACCGATTCCTATGTTGGTTAATGCTTTAAATTCTATTAACCTATCTATGTTTCTGTTTATATTCTGTATATGAATATTATATTTTATTATCTTAATTGTAAATAATTACACTATGTGAGTGAACCTAAATCCTATTTAGGCAAAGGTTCACATAAATTTTTGATCTATTTTGATCACTAATTTTTTCCTTTAGCTATATTGAAAGAGGATGGGCTTCTATTATATATGAATAAACCTGAATAATAATAATAATAATAGTAAACCTTGGAAATTTAAATTAAAGGAATATTTAGTAGGTCAACCAGTTCTAGTACAGTATTGGATCCTGCTTCATATACCGAGAAACATAGCTAATACTAGAGAGTACAAACACATGCATATTGACAGATTTAAACCTTACGTTTATTGGACAACAATGAATAATATACAAACCAACTCTGGTGTGCTTGACCATAAATAAGTCAAATAAAGATAAAAATAGAGTATGCAATTCCAAAGACACAAATATTAAAAATAATCAAAATATAGTAAAATGTGTGTATCACTGAGTTTTTCCAAGAGATTTTACTGAATATATCAGCTCTAAAGATAGGATTAATAAACCTAACAAAATTGGTACTGCTTCCTCCCCCCCCCCCCCATCCCCAATCAAAACATAAACCACCGCCATACCTGTCGAACACGAAATATCAAAATGATAAAATGGTAAAATCTAGGGCTCCTACGATTGTCATATAGAAGTCCATCCTCTTTCAAAAAAGGTCTAAAAATTTATCTTGGCTAAGTTCTTAACAATAGTTATCAGTATAGCCTATCTCTTTTCTGTGCACAGAACTCCACTTAATTGTACTACTCTCTTTAGATCATTTTTATATTTTTGTTTTGTTTTGTTTTATTTGGTCTATTATAGCCTTTAAGGAAAAAGTCTCAATCCATTACACACTGTTCTGTTTGCATTTTGTTGACATTTTTACCAATAGAAGCCGGATTTAACGTAATCTTTACAAAATTACATATTGTTTAAATCTGAGTTTAACTTTTATCCCTATAGAGGACGCTTATTTTCAGAACAACTAATTGCACTCAATACCTGAAACTTGAAAAATAGAAACCCTTTATTGTCCCTAATTTCTGACTCTGATTTAAACTTGTCAATATTTCCTAATATAGATAAATAAAAGGATAAAAGCTAATATTTTTAAAACTAGAATAATAACTAAACAAAAGTTATCTGTACAGTACCAGCGCATAAGTCTAAAATTCATTTAAATAAATAAATATTAAAGGAATAACTAAACTTAAAAACTAAAAGAAAATGAGCTAATAACTAAAATGTAATTTTGGAAAAATATATTTTTCTCTCGTCTGGGTTAGTTTATAATAAATAAAAATTTGAATATAAATATAAAAGATAAAAATTAATTTAAATAAATTTTCAATCCATGAGTGCCGCATCTGCCCTTCTTGCCACCGCCTTTATGTTCCTTATCCTATCCCTCTTGTTGGGTCTCACCTTCCCTTCTGTTTGTATTCCCTTATCCATTGTCTGTCCATAACATCTAATTTGTGTCTCCTTTTCCTCCTTTTCTGTGTCATTTTTTCACTCCTCTCCTTCCTCCATCTGCACCTTTTATTTCACTATCTCCCTTACTTCTGTCTGTGTCCACTGGTACTGTCACTCCTCCTCCTCTCCCTCCATCACTATGAACCATTTCTCTCCCAACTGCCTTCTCCATAGTTTTACTCCTTTCTGTATACCCACCTCATTCACCTCAGAAATAGCATATAAGCCCATGGTTACCATTACCTTGTCTTTCTTGCCTCTTATCTTCATATTTATGTAGCAATGTCTCTTCCAGATATGATATTCACAAATATTACTTTTTTATAAGAAAGACGGATATGGCTGTTATCCTTGTGGGTTAGATAAAAATGAGCTAAAAACCATGNGTTCAATATAAAGTAGATCAAATTCCATTTAATGATGCCCCTGTTATAGCTGTAGCATGGTTTAATTAATTATCGGTCTGAAACTTGGCTAAAATATTTTATATTTTTATTATTTTTAGAAAATGTACTAATATTTACTTATTAATTTTTAGAATTATTAGTTTTCCGAGAAAAAAAAAGAAAAATGATTAAATTTATTGGCAAAGGTTGAAATCTGTTGTCAATGTATTCAAACTTCGCCACTAAAAACAATAAAATTTTTTTTTTTTCTTTTTTTGGGGGCGGATGATATTAATAGATCAATATTGTTTTTAATTATAACAATTAATAATAATAATAATAATAATAACTTACCTTTTTTCTTC
>PXIH01S0003650.1:10003-21563 GCA_003024985.2 Euperipatoides rowelli | reverse complement strand
TATATATTTTTTTGTTATTTGACGATAAGTTCTGTAATACCACTCTCCTAGGGTAACGATCTTGATAATAATAAACTAAACTTTAACTATGATCTGTAAAGTTTGTCTGCTAATTCTGAAATGCAGAGGGCAGCACTTATTAGTATGGTCACAAGTTAATTAGCTGCTGTTGATAGATTCTCATTGTCTGTTTGTCATGCAGCTTTTTATGTTATCAGCTTATAAAAATTGTAATGCTGTTAACATAACTCATACCCTGATGTCTAGTCTGGTTTAACTATCTATGCTGCTGATTATNACTGCCTTTAATTTTGTGTTTGGATTTAGTTTTATTATTTTTGTTGCATTTCATTTTTATTTTTTTTATGTTGTAAAATGTCTAAAAGCCTTACATTATTTCTTAAAAAAAAAAAAGAAAAAAATAAAACTTTATTTCAAACATGTTATTAATTATTTTATTTTGAAATGTTTTATTTTTAAGAAATTGACCTACAGTAATTGATGCTGCTAAACCCCCACCCCCCATCCCAAAGCCAGGTTGTCAGACCCTTATTATTATTATTATTATTTTAATCTGAGATCTTTATTATATAATGCATTATGAAAACAGGTTTTAAATGTTTTTCACAAATGAAATACAATGGAAAATATATAAAAGTTATTGTTGATAATAATAATAATAATAATAAGGATATTGTATCGGGTTGGCTGGTCGGAGAGGACACTGCTAATTAGAACCTAACATTGTTAACTGGAATCGCATGGATCCGGCAACTAGAAACAAATATGGCTAAATAATTAAACATCTCTGGTTGGCTGGAACTGGGCAAATGGGAATGAAAATAATAAAATAAAATGTGAAGAAATAAAACTGGAACTCAGGAAACCGTTGGTTTGTAGTCTAACATAACTTTTCCACAATGCAAGAATAAATAAATGCAAAATAAAAAGCCACGACTGACATATGCTATGAAAACTGTGACATATGCAGTCACATGATACGCCAGTAGTGAGCTGGAAAGCGATGCGGATGGTTCGCAAGATATGTTATTCAGTTTATCTAGTTTTAGTTTAGTTTGTTATCCTTGTAAGTCCATGGTATCAATCACAGTATGTATATTGTTCTTATTTATCTAAATGAGTAATAATAAGTATTGTATATAAATGAATAGTTCCTGTTCTTATTCAATATATACTGTACTTACAAAATCACAATGGCGACGAGTATGGTGATCGACTCACAAGCATTTTATTTGTAATTTTGATTCAAAGTAATTACTTACCTGTCTACAAAATATACCTACTAACATCACAAAAACCATAGCACAGGGGTGGAATATACTTGATGGATCGGCATAGACCAATCCAGCAACAGGATCATAAATGCCAGAATACTTACTGGAAGGCATATGCCGTTTCCATACAAGTAAGCAAAAACTGCTATCTTTGTATTACTATTTAAAGAAAAAGCCAATGGATATTTAAATTAGCTGTCAAAATAATACAGAATAAATTAGTATTAATTCGTACATGCATCGAAAGTTGTTTGTTTTATGCAATGTTTACGATCTTTATAATTGACGAGATTATGTGAGCTTAGTATTTACTATTAAAAATAGTAAAGCCTTGCTCCAACGTTAACAATGCATAAACTAAAACAGCTCTTCCATGAATGCATGAGTTAATGTATCAAACAAAAAATGAAAAACTATGATTCGTTAGAATAATATTTATCAATATGTCATGATTGCATACATATATTGTGATAAATCACAATATATTTATATCATGATATTGACACTGTATATGTTTGGCGAAATACTATATCGTGTTGTCTTTTCATTCTGTAATTCAATTTCTTAATTTCGTCCTTTTTTTTCATTTTGAAAGGAATTAAAATTAATTATCCTTATCGGTTTATTTGCCATTCTTTAATGTTGTGCAGTAGCACAAACTAGCGTAGTTTTTTAATTAGCTAAACAATGTGCTTGCTATAGCACCTGAAAGGGCACGATTCCACTTTACGGTTCCCCCAGCCATCATACTAGACATAACGATAAGTTGCTACAACCTTTTTTTTTACAGTTTTAATATTTTATTACAGTCCTAACCTTACCCTTACACTGAACCCTAACTCCAACTACGTATGAAACCCACTATTCCCCAACCCTATGATAATCAAGAGGTGCAATAAGTCTTTTTGACTATTTTTAACTATAGCAATGCTATGTATATGGAGGCCATCTTGGGGGAACAGTAAAGTGGAATTTAGCCCTGAAAGTAACTATTATTGTTTTATTATTATTTATTTTTTTTCAGTTAAGCCTGAAGTCGAAATACCACGGAAAAAAGTCTCGCAGACCATGCTGTACGACATGGAGCTAGAATGTAATATCGAGGCTTTTCCTCTTCCATCCGTCTCATGGATTTTCAATGGCCAGACGCTCAGCAATGATATGCATTATACCATTACAACCTTTTTAGACAGTAGTGAAAGCACAAATACCAAATTAAGAGTTATCACTATCGAGCAAAAACAATATGGCGTCTACCAGTGTAGGGCATCAAATAAACTGGGTGTGGATACTGGTGAAGTTGAGCTTATTGGTAAGAAATTTTATTATTTTATTAATATAAAAGAAAACAAAATCCAGTATTATTTAATCATGTTTATTACAGCAAAGTTTTTTATACTTTTTATTTTAATTCTCAATATCAATTACTGTACATTTTAGCTCCACAAGACCAATGCGTTAATTTCATCTTAATTTTAATGTTATTTGCAATGCATGTTGTGCTTTTTATTATATGATACTTTATTTATTAACCCAAAGAGGCAATTATTTTTAAACAATATAAGGAAAATAATTATTTGAGGAATAATGTTTGTTATCACATCATGCTAAATATAGCAGGGATTAAGCTATAGCTAATCAAATGCTAGGAAAATTATTTTGATAGCTGTATACATTGAAATCTATTTATTTTTATTGTATTATGTAACAAATAACCTGGAAGAGACACCTTAGGGTGAGGATCCAGCTTTCAATAATTAACATAAACATCTAGAAACCCAGTATTAGTAAACCAGCTAATTGCAAAACTATGAAACGATGGCAAATCCGTTTAGCCAATCATCACACTTTAAAAACAAAAACAAGTCTGGTCAAAAGAGTAAAGAATAGAAATATGGAGAATATTTTTGTATGGTAACAGAAGTAAAAGGAAATTTTTTTTTTTTTTTTTTTTAAAAAAGCTAATAACAGTCTTTTTTTTTTTTTTTGGTGGCACTATTATTATTTCATCACATCAAGTTTTATTAATTTTGTTGGATTAATTTGAAGAAACTTTGATAGTTTGAGTTGAAATTTAAATGATTTTCACTTGACTAAAATCATTTATATTAAATTGATATATGAAATGACCAAAACATTTATTTATTCCATGATTTCTCGTCGAATCCCTGTTTATGTGCTACGGAACCCTAGTGTTTTGTGGAATTTTAGTTAAGAAATGCTGATATTGATGAATATTGTATACAGAAACTAAAAAAATATCACAGAGCCCCCAAAAATAGTTGTATGCCACTGACTAGGTACAGTGGTCTACAACTATCCTAAAAAGACATTCTATCACATTTTTCTTAAATTGTTAATATTATAATTTGGACATGTTTGAGTAATTTCAATACGACTAGTTATTTGAGTCAATGTTGTAAATTCTTTTTTTTTTTTACGTTTTTCAATGTCATTTTTTATTATTTTATTTTTCTTTAGAATCCTATGTTCCAAATGAACGCTATTCAGCAGGGTTTAGTCCTCTGACTGGTGGTCAGCGTACATTCACGATTTCATTGGTCATCTTTATATCTGCAATATCAGCAGCATTGCTGAATATGGTATTATAATATTGATCTCTAAATGAACAGAATGAAAGAAGGAATGATTGATCGTCTTGAAGACTAATTTAAACACAAATTTATGGTCTTTCTACTGAATCTCATCGTTTGGATCTCGACACCACAGGAATCTCAGCAATAAAAAAAGACATTTTCTTTACGTTTTGAAAAAAGAAATGAAATGTACAGTATAGTTATGCAACATATAACTAAGTATACAGACTATATTTTTTTTACTGCTTTAATAATATTTTTTAAGCCTAAAATCTGACGTTGTGTGTATAAATACACATTTTCTTTTAGTTTAAATTACATTTTATACAAAATTTATATTTAAATGTGATCTTTTTTTACAAAAAAAAATTGATATACAGGTATTTGTAGGTGTCGCCAGCATTAAGTTGTTTAAAGCAGTGCGATATTCTTTTGTATATTTTTCAGCCATATGTCATTCTTATCAATCAAAACATTAAATATACAGTTCAGTGAGAAATTTTTTTGCGATGATAATATTTAGCTAATCCTTCAAAAAACGTAGAAATTAAATTTAGCTAATATTAAATTTAGCGTTTAAAAATTTTTTTTTTAATAAGGCCAACAAAAATAGTTAATAGAGCTGGAACATGAAGGCCAGAGGTATTGTTATTCAAATACAAATCTAGAAGTTTTATTATTATTATTACTTTATAGCTTATAAGGATAGAAAATGAAATTAAAAAGACAGCAAAAGAAATTAATAATTTTTGAAATGGTATAGTTTAGCGTTAGGAAATATTTTCAAAAATAAATTTTAGCTAAATTTTAATTTAGAAAATCTGAGCTGGACATTAAACATCAAATTAAATAAGTAACTAAAATTTCTCACTGCATTGTATACTTGTTCATTTGGGCCCATTAATTTGCATTCATTAATCTCTGAATCAGGGGCAACAAGTATTTTAAAATGCTAATTTTCCAACTAGCAATTTTAGATGTGTTCTTCATTAGATTTTTTTCAGTGTGTTTCATTTATTTGGTTTGTACCTGGTCACATGAACATTTATTTTTAAAGACGAATGATCAAGGTTAGCCCTTTCTGAGTAGCAAAGTACTCGATAATAATAAAATAGTTTAGTATACTTTAGTGCAACAATAGTTCCGATGCATGGTGAAGATAAAATTCTAACTTATTAATAAAATGAGCAAAAAAAAAATTAATGTTTGTATCGAAGACTATTTTACAAAAACTATCATTGTCAAATTACTGCATTAATCCTTTCAGGTAAAGACTTGTGCAGCCTTAATTACGTATTTTCCTCCCAAAAAAATGAATGCTAAATTAACGATTAAGATTATCGCTACACCATCATCTAAGATATTGTAATCACTCAGTTTTTACATAACATTTCAATCCCTTTTAACCATTATGAAAATCAAATCTCATGAATTAACCCACTTCTCGAGCAGGGTCAGAATGTTTGAAACAAATGAAATGAACTAGATTTTTTAATGACTAACAATCTAGTTCATTACGTGTGATTAATGATGAATGAAAATGTATAGAATAGTTTAAATAACTTAAAAAGTTAGCTATTGATGAACACACCTATTGTTTTCTGTTCCATCAGAACCATTTATGATAATACCTCATATATTAGCCTCTACCTCTATATTAATTATTCTTTGCATAAGAGGCATCTAAGTTTATTGAAACCAGACTTCATCATAAGGTGTGTTTCCAAATACTTTAACAAGATAAATATCCATGTCTTCATCAGGAATCAAACCCACTATGCCTAATTAACAGCCGGCCTTTTAAACAACTGCTCTATCTTGATCTCAAGCTAGCATCCGTATAACAAACTTATTGGCAACATTTAGGCCACTCAAAAAAAAAAACAATTTGATGGTGTACATTGTTAGTACAGGCTACCTTATTTTATTTACAATTCTAACCATTAAACTAAGCCACAACCCTAATCCAATTAAATGAACCAATAATTGTATCCCAATCCAAATTTATGAATCAATACCATACATGATTGTTTTTAACTTTTTGTATTATTTCATTCAGCAAAACCCTTTACTATGTTCATTGGTGTAAATGGTGCTGGAAAGTTTGCTACCAAACACTACAAACATCAAACAAAGATATATAATATTTATTCATATAGCCCCTAAACCTGTATTCATTATTATTTGCATTAGGGACAACTACAAGTATTAAATAACTTTCCGTCCAAACATGTCACAATGTGATCAATCAAAACATTTTATGTTTATTCATATTGCCCCTAAATCTGTATTCATTATCTTTGCATTAGTGGAATCCACATTTATTAAATAAAATTTTCCGTCCAGAAATGCCATACTCTGATTAATCAAAATATTTTATGATGTTTATTCATATTGCCCCAAAATCTCTATTCTTTACTCTTTGCATGAGTGACATCCACATATGTTACATAAAACAAGGTTCCGTCCAGAGATTTCATATTCTGATTATTTTTTAATCAAATAGTTTTTTTTACATTTATTCACATTGCCTCTAAATCTGTATTCATTATTCTTTTAAATAATACAAGTTTCTGGCCAGAGATGCCATTCTCTGATCAAATAAAATATTTTATGATACTTATTCATATTGTCCCTAAATCTGTATTCATTATTCTTTTAAATAATACAAGTTTCCGGCCAGAGATGCCATTCTACTGATCAATTAAAATATTTTATGATACTTATTCATATTGTCCCTAAATCTGTATTCATTACTCTTTTAAATAATACAAGTTTCCGGCCAGAGATGCCATTCTACTGATCAAATAAAATATTTTATGATACTTATTCATATTGCCCCTAAATCTGTATTTATTACTCTTTGCATTAGTGGCATCTACATGTATTAATACAAGTTTCCACCCAGAGATCTATACTTTGCTCAAGCATAATATTTCATGATGTTTATTCATATGCTCCCTAAATCTGTATACATTATTATTTGCACGAGGGACATCCACATATATTACGCAATACAAGGTTCCGTCCAGAGATGTCCTATTCTGATAAATCAAAATATTTTCTGATGTTTATTCATATAGTCCCTAAATTTGTATTAATTATTTGCACTAGGGACAACTATAACATGTATTAAATAAAAGAGCTCCATCCAGAAATGTCATTCTGATCAATCAAAATATTTTTTGACATTTATTCGTATAGCCCCTAAATCTGTATTATTCTTTTCTTTGCATTAGTGATAACCACATGTATTAACATAATTTTATGTTCAGAGATCTTATATTCTGATCAATCAAAATATTTATGATGCTTTTTCATATATAGCCCCTAAATCTGTATTATTTATTATTTGCATTACTGGCATCCACATGTATTAAATAACACAACTTTCCACATAGAGATGTCTTTGTGATCAGAAAAATAGTTTACCATATTTACTAAAAATGGCCCTAAATTTGTATTTCTTGACAATTTTCTCTCTAACCATTATAGTCTGAACAAATCTGACATCTTTGGCTGGAAAATTGTGTATTGCTTAATATATAAATTTTGACTTGAACATAATATTTAAGATAGTTTGATATTTCCTCATATGGACCCAAAATCTTTATACTGTTCATTCAAAATAATTAATGATATTTATTCACAAGTTCCTTAAATATGTATTCATTACTTTATTATTATTATTATTATTATTATTATTATTAATGATATTCACATAATATCTAGTTTTCAATCAAAGAATCTTAAAATTTCAATCCAAAATGCATATCTCTTAACTTTCTGTCTTAAGAATCTCCCATGAATGTATTTAACATACTATTTTAAAATGTAATAATTTATTTTTTCCAATTTTTTTTTTTAAAGAATTTTAAAATGCATATCTCTTGCCTTTCTCTATTTTCTATTAGGAAAGATATAACTTTATTTGCCACTCCGCCCCCTCCCCTTCCAAAAAAAAAAAAAAAGTGATTGTCTTGCTTATAAGAATCTCCCTAACATAAATGTAATTAACATAGTACAATATTTAATTAAAATGTAATAATTTATTTTTTCCCATTTTTTTTTTGTTATTAACATTTGCTTTGAATTCCACGTCAACAGTGGATTGAACCAATCACTCCATTTAAACCAATAGCACTACCAAATCATATCGGCAATGTACTCATATAGCCTACAGCATAATATAGATTTTCAAGGATTTTCTCGAATTAGAAATTGCACTCTTGCCTGAATATTATAGCTTTTAAAATATCTGTAGAAAGGCAATAACTTTGGCTATTGCACTGTAGAGACGAGGGCCTAATGCATTTTAGATAATGCACTTTAATAGAATAGAAGCATAATACACTTTGGATATTGCACTGTAGAGAACACAAGCTTAGTAGACTTTGAATATTGCACTGTACAGGATGCAAATTTAGTGTGCTTTGAATAGTAAAGATTAACCTTTTAACTGAGTTGACCTGTATGAGAAAAATCGTGTTTCATTAGCATAAATCAGATTATACAGTACATCTCGTTTGTCACGTAAGCTTTCACTCAATAGTGCTCACACTCATGAGAATCGTAAGTGATTCACCTGTAACTGTTTGCCACCTCCAAAGGCATGTTCAAAGCTTAGAAAGAGAACAAGATTTATGTGTATGTGTAAAATGTTCTTAAGTCCTATATGCCACAATAATTGAAATTAGAATTATACAAAGTCACCTACTCTGATCTGTTTCACAATAAACATTCCAGATGACCACCAGAAAACAGGCAGCCAAACTTGAGGAAATGTCATTAATTGACATTAAATGTTCATTTAACTGGTTGCACTTATCTGGATCCAGAAATGATGTACTCTCCGTGTATTATTTATATTGGGGTCTATAACATGTATGTAGAGTAGTTTTTAGCCCAGAGATATCTCTGCAATAACTCCAAGGCTCAAACAATTTATATACAGTATTAATTTATGTGTTCCCTAAAATCATAAGTTTTGGGCTCTGAGATATCTCTGCAATAACACCAAAGCTCTAACAATTTATATACTTATGTATATTTGTCTTTACATTAATGGCATCCACATGTACGCATCATACAACTTTCATCGGATATACATCATTCTATGTAATAAAATTCAAGATGTTATTGTGAATGTTAAATATACAGTATGTACTGTATATTTTGTTTTTTTTATTCAGTGCCATTATATGTACATTATGAATAAACAGTTTTTCCGTCCTGAAATTAAATACTGTGCAATTATATAAACAATTATGTAATCTCTAAATTTATCTATTATTTCCATCCATATCACCAAATAACATCAATTTACTGTACAACTTGAGATATTCATCTACTAATAATGGTCCCCAAATCTGTATCCATTATTATTTCCAGCACTCACAAATATTGAATTACAATTTTTTTGTCTAATTCTGTCAGACTTTAGATATTTAATCATGAAGTCTTAAATCTGTATTTAATAATATCTATGCATCATGTTCAAATTTAATATTTTAAAGTATGAATTGATGTAAGAGTTTGTCATTTGATTAATAATAAAATGTATATAAATAGCCTGATGTTCTGTATTATTTATGTATATCGTACCGTAATTATTTTAGTTTGAAAATTGACAACAATGCTATAGTATCCTATCCATTGATTGATTCTTTGAGATCTTTTGTTCTGTGACTTTCTGCTAGTTGTTATTATTGAATGCTGAGAGTAAGGATGTAAAAATATTAAAGTAGATCAGTAAAAAAAAAATTTATATAATCATATAATTAAATAAAATCCGCTCTATCTAACCATACATTCAGTTCTTAGTTATTCTATAAATTAGTATATTAAAATGAATATATACGTGATCGTTATGGCTGAGGGGTAATTTTCAAATATTACAATATTTATAGCGGCGGTTGTAATTTTATAATTTAAATATCAATTTTAAATTATATATTCAATGTGTGCTAGAAAAAGTGACGTCCTGAGCATGACTGTCCTAGAACCCCTATCACCTACTGAGCATTACTGTCCTAGAACCTAGACAAGAAGCACTAAAAATGACCTACTGTGCGTGACTGTCCCAGAACACACAAAAGCTATCTACTAATCTAAAGATATTTTTATGAAATTTATTTTTAATGGAAAGAAGTATGCTTTATTGCATAAGAGGGCATGTATAGTTTAAAACATGGTGGATTGGGACTCATTGACTGTCAAATACTGCTCACTTTGATAAACGTAAATAGTTTTGTGAAGTTTTTATTAGCACAAAATGTGAAAAATGTTTTTTGGAATATTGAACTCTGCAATTAAGGACAAGGTGGTAGAGCTATTTTGAAGGACTATATATGAGATTTATCAGGGATTGCAGTGCCCACAAGAGTTGGTAAAATATAAGAAATGCTATATGAAGAGGATTAATGGGGATCCTAGTTTTATGGCCTATAAATCGAGTGATCTGGCTTGGGTCAGCTTACTAGAATAAAGTGTTCACGGCTATTTAATTTTGCTTTCAAATGCTACTAAATAAATGCTACAACACCGAAACTTATGGAGGGGAGGGGTGATGTAAGTTGTGATTATAGTTGTAGAGACATTAAAACTTTCCGACATATTTTTGGGGAATGCAAGTCAGCTGAGTTCATTATAGCATATTATGTTAAAAAAATAATGGCAAATCAATATGGTATATAAGGTGAAACTAAGCATGTTGGAGCTCTGCATCACGGTTTATATAAGCATCTGCCAACATTAGCCTATATAGAAAGTGGTTGACAATATTGTTTGAATTGTGGAAGAGAAGATTGTTTGGGTCTTCAATAGAAAATATGAATCTTTTGAAAAGATATGGAAAAAGATACTTATTGATGAATTTGTCAAGGATTTTCAGATTTACAGTGGAGTGTGGATCGGTGTAAAAGTCTTTCAAGACTTACTTCACCTATGTTAAAATTAAAAGTTATTTCCTTTTATCTCTATAGGCTATATAAGATATACTGTATGTATATTTTTTTTAATGTTTATATCATTTAAAAAAAAAAAGAAGCATTGGCCTACAGAAATGATGAGCTGTATTATCGAATTGAGGACTATTTTGTTAAAACGTTAATAATGCTTATTATGGGAGGGTATTTTTGGTGGTGTGAAATTGCATTATAGGTGTGTGTATTTTTCAATACTATTTGTAGTTTTGTGCTTATAGTTTTTAGTAGTTGTTTGACTTAATTTGTTTATTTTTGCTTACAGTGTGTAAGACATTTAAAATAATTATTCTTTAGTGCACCATTCTTAAGATATAGGAATAGGCTATGTTGTGTTTTTATTTGTATATATGCTTTTATGTTTTTTATTGTTTTTAGGGGGGAAAAAATGCCATACACATAATTTTTCACTAGTTCACAAATTAATTTTATAATAAAATATAATTTCTAAAAAAAAGTAACGCCTCCCTCGGGAGTGGGGGGTGGTGACTTGCAGTTTTGCTATCATCATTAAAAGTAATTTTAATTTTGAAAATGTGAAAATAATTGTAATATACTTGTAATTTACCTGATTACATTTCTAAAAAGTAATTTTTACTTGCAATCAGCTACAAAAAAGGTAAATTAATTGTTATTGAGCCCAATTACATTTTTCCAGTACTCTTCCCAACACTATATATATATA
>PXIH01S0003637.1:9697-21436 GCA_003024985.2 Euperipatoides rowelli | reverse complement strand
ATATGACTTTTGATTCATGAGTTATGTAAATCACTATTATAAAGGTAATTCTCGGACATCCTGGGTTTGTGGATATAATTTTAGTTCATGAGTTATGTTAAATCATTATCATAAAGGTAGATAACTCTCGGACATCCTGGGCTTGTGGATATGATTTTAGTTCATGAGTTATGTTAAATCAGTATCATAAAGGTAATTCTCAGACACCCTGGGTTTGTTGATACAACTTTTAGTTCATGAGTTATGTTAAATCAGTATCATAAAGGTAATTCTTAGAAATTGTTTAGGATGAAGCACAATTTGTGATCACTGCAATGATCGGTTTAAAGAAATGATGGCAACTACTGGGGTTTTGTGAAAGTTAAAAACAATACATTATATATATAAAAAAAGATATATTATTTATAACTATAGTATTGTGACTTATAACTCATTTTTCAAAATAAATTTCCATGTGGAATGTTTTGACGTTTTTTTTAGCTTTGCTTAAAAATAATCCATACCATGTTATCACAATATTATAAAGAAGTTTATATTTTTGTTTAGTGTTATAAATTAATCATTAAAGTGTCAAGTTAGAATATTGAAAATATAGTATAATTTTTTTAGATTAAAGTTTTTTTTTATTATTTTTCTCATGCAGGAATTATAGTGCTAAACAGGTATATATATTCCTATGATTTAAACTTGATTATTCAAAATACGAATTACTTTTACTCCTGTACTTGGTTACCTGAATAATGTGGCTCCATTTTACTTTTCAAATCACTGCTTGCATACTACACCTAGTGTCTTTTGCAATGGACATTTATCTTGGACCCAGCTATTACGCATAACTAGTCAAACCCAGGCNGCAGTTGCAAGATGCTAGGATGCCCCTTTCTACAAACAAATTTGGAGTACCAAATTACAGTTTTCAGCAATGGTTCAGAACTAATGGTGGTCTGAATTATACGTGGTGATGGGGCATCTGTCAGAAATGATGGAATGGACGTTTTTATTTGTTAAAAAAAAAATGAAGATTACTCACTTGGAAAATTTATGACTATAATATGTATTAAATTAGTTGAAGACTCAGATAAGTTCATTGTTAAATCAATAGTGATTGATGGCTTCATAAATCTGTTTTTATAAAAAAAATACATCCTCAGGATAAAATTATTTTTCACTTTTATTTTAATAGTTAAAAAAAAAAAAAGTTTTTTTTAAATACTTTAATTTGCAAGAGAGAGAAATGTGATTGTGTGTTTGTGTGTGTGCACATACGTACTGTACACACTCACACATGTGCATGTGTGTGTGGTGAGAATTAAAAACTGAAAAAAAAAAAAAAAAAAAGATTACATTTCCAGAGAATTGGCTGAGATTTAATTTTTATACTGTTTCAAAAAATTAGAATATATATTTTAACAAAACTGTAATTTCTAACATTATTAAATATTTAGGCTATTTATATTTACATATGCTTGCCTTTACTGGAAAAAAAAAAAAGGAACAAATACAAGCCCGATGGTATCTTAAGAAAATCTCAACATTTCCAAGTTATTTTTAACATGCCCTGGGCTAACCGCAAGGGTGTTACTAAAGAGGGGGTGAGTAAGGGAGTCCCTCCTCCCCCTCTAACTTTGGCTGAAACTCCGAAAGTTGTGAAATATTGTGTTGGCAGTTGGAAAAGCCCAAGTTGAAGGAGAAGGAAAAACTCTTCAATAGTTGTGTGTTGGGAATTTGAGGAATCGGAGTTGGAGAATCCCTCTCCCCTCCGCCATCCAATAAAGGTCTATAGCTTCCGCCCTGCTAACAGGCATGCTGCTATTTCATTAGAAGTAACGTTTTATATTTTATACCGTTATTACTATAGCAAAACGTTTAACTGCACACTAATAACTGCACAAGTATATCATTGCAAGTAATTGACTTGTACAGGTCATCCCCTAGACAACAATTAACTGCGTAATATTAACTGCACAAAATTTTCAGGTACTTTTGTTTTTATTTTATTTTTTCAACGTTAAGCCTATATTTAAAAAAATAAATTTAACGCTTTCTTAAAAAATATTTTTGTAAACTAAAACAAAATCATTTACATAAACACTCATTTTTTTTGTTACACACAATCAAAGTAAATATATAAGTAAGGTTTCATTTTTGTAAATTTCAATAAATTCTTCTAAAACTTCCCGTGTTTGACATAAAGAAAAACTGAGTAAAGATTGCACAAACTCCCCCTAGACACTCAGGTGTGCAGCTGAACTTGCACAGATTTTAGCGAAAAAGTAAAAATATTTTGATCTGTACAAGTCACTTGCACTGGTGTTTAAAAATGCACAGTTTTACCATCTACAAGCTCAAGTATACTTGCAACGATATACTTGTGCACTAATATTGCACAGTTAAATTTGCGTCTAGGGCCAGCCTAATATCTATTTTGAATTATAACTCATTCCAACATTGAGTCTATGAGAAAAGTATACTATTTCTGACTTTTCACATTAGATTTTGTTTTCGGGAAGGCAATATCATTTGGCGTACCTGTATTTTGTTCCGATGAACAGACCCCACTTGTGCACTCGGTGAGTAAATCCTACAAATCAAGAAACGCTTTACATATTTTTGCTTCAGGTTTGTGTGCTCCTCCTTGTTGCTAATCAGACCTTTAATTGAGTAAAGGCTCATTTAGACTTCTTTTTATTGCTTGTCAGTTGCGTAAAACTGGATAGCTTTCTCTAAGATCATGCTCACTGCTGCAGTCAGATTTGTGCAATTAAACGATGGATAAAAAAATCCAACTTATACTCAGCCATATCCAGTTACTCTCCATCCTGTTAGCCATTAAACCAATCATATCTATCATTCGCTTCATAAATAGAGCAGACACACTGTTGTTTTTGTCCCAATTGATTTAGTTTGTAAACATCGTATTTGAAAATGGATTTTCATAAAGCAGTAAATAAAGTAAAAATAAAATATNGTCCCAATTGATTTAGTTTGTAAACATCGTATTTGAAAATGGATTTTCATAAAGCAGTAAATAAAGTAAAAATAAAATATTTTACACAATACTAGTTGTTTATTGGAATTGATTTTGTTGCGTAAAACTAAAAACCAACAACTGTTGGAAATAAGACAAGGAATATGATTGGCTATTGTATAGAGAAATTTCATTGATTACGGACTCAACCCTTCAGAAAAATATGAATACATTTACATATATACTGTACCTCCGTTTACGACATAGATAAAAACGGATTGGAGACCTGTTCCATAAAAGTATAAATGGCATTTCAAAACAAGAATGAACCATTTTCCATTAAATGCTGAAGCATAGAGTTGTATATATTTTCTCTTGGGATATAGTTCCATTAGTCCTCTTGTCAGTAGGTCAGTGGGGATGGCGGTTAAAGTTGGTTGTAAGTGATTGATCCATTATGTTGGACATTAAAGTGGTTTATCAATGATTTTTTTAAAAATTGATTTATGTTTAGTTTTACATAAAATATTTGTTTAATTAATCAATTTGGAAAATTTAAACTAAAACATATAAAAATTTGTTTAAAGAAAATAAAATCTGACTGCTGACGTCAATTTGACTTAACCAAAGGATAAACTCTCGCTGGGGGCAAATGCATATCTGGGATCCAGACCCAGACGCTAGTCATGACACGAAAATGAGATCCAATAAATGACATTTTGGTAAATGGATAGCAGCTTTATTTTATTATTTACAGTCCTAACCTTACCCTAACTCTGAACCTTAACTTCTACTATGTATTGAACCCACTATGCACCAACACTATGATAATCTAGAGGTGAATTAATCCTTTATTGATAGATTTTGATCATTTGACACCAACTTCCACTGGCCCTCTCGTAATGACAGAAAAATACTGTATGTGCAGATGTTAAAAACGTGGTAATTGCCACTTATTGGATCCTGTTGCGTTGGCCCTCTCATAATGACAGAAATATACTGTATGTGTAGATGTTAAAAACACGGCAATTGTCACTTATTGGATCCTGTTCCATTGGCCTTCTCGTAATGACAGAAATATACTGTATGTGCAGATGTTAAAAACACGGCAATTGCCATTTGTTGGATCCTGTTCCATTGGCCTTCTCGTAATGACAGAAATATACTGTATGTGCAGATGTTAAAAACACGGCAATTGCCATTTGTTGGATCCTGTTCCATTGGCCTTCTCGTAATGACAGAAATATACTGTATGTGCAGATGTTAAAAACACGGCAATTGCCATTTGTTGGATCCTGTTCCATTGGCCCTCTCGTAATGACAGAAATATACTGTATGTGCAGATGTTAAAAACGTGGTAATTGCCACTTATTGGATCCTGTTGCGTTGGCCCTCTCATAATGACAGAAATATACTGTATGTGCAGATGTTAAAAACACGGCAATTGCCATTTGTTGGATCCTGTTCCATTGGCCCTCTCGTAATGACAGAAATATACTGTATGTGCAGATGTTAAAAACGTGGTAATTGCCACTTATTGGATCCTGTTGCGTTGGCCCTCTCGTAATGACAGAAATATACTGTATGTGCAGATGTTAAAAACACGGCAATTGCCATTTGTTGGATCCTGTTCCATTGGCCCTCTCGTAATGACAGAAATATACTGTATGTGCAGATGTTAAAAACGTTTTAATTGTCACTTATTGGATCCCGTTTCTCATGACTTCATTACATTATTGTTTAGAAAAACAGTCAACCAATGTTATTACTTAAAGTTTTGAAGAAAAACAAACAAAGAGAAAAACAGAGAAAAAGTTACTTTCTTAGCATCAATATAAAATCCATAAAATTTTGAGATAATTCTTGGGATTGAAGTTGAAATCAATTTTAAGAAAAAAAAAAAAAAACATAAATTACCGGAAGGCTTTTGTACGTTATTAACTTGACACGATGAGAACAAAACTATTATTTCCAAAGTTTTGAATAATATTTCTTAAACATTCTTAGAGATTATATTTTTTAATGCAAATAAAAACTGTTAAAGATTTATTTTCAGCCTGCTTGTTTCGAGTTGCTTTTATAAAAACCACCGACTGCAAAATAAATAAATAAATAAATAAAGCTTTGAAGAACTGATGTACATTCTGATTGGTCTGTAAAGGAACCGGCGGCCCCTATTCTGGTCTGACAACCAGTGATCAGTCAACCACTATTACTGGATTTGGTTTGTTGAAAAAAGGGGAAAGTTTATTTTAGAAACCAACTCCTTTTAAAGACCATTACTTTCTAGCAGAAAAGGTGGCCTCTCAAGACAGGTTTTCTTTTGAGAGACCACCTGTTTTGAGAGACTGCTATTTCATGGCAGAAGGGGTGGTCTCTCAAAACAGGTTTTACTGTATATCAGAATCTATTATTGCTGCAGTTTTTTTTTTATCAATTTTGGGATTTAATAATAAACTATCTATCTTACTGTACTATCGTAGTCAACTTCTTGTGTGATTTGAGTGATTACCGCTATTTCAAAATCATGCATTGCAAATTCACTCATGCTTGAACGCAATATAAACACCACCATACACGTTCCGCAACGCATATCGGATAAGGATTCGCTGTGTCAGTGTAAACGTGGCTCTAGTCAGGTACAAATATATATTCCCATATCTTATCCCCTACCCCTGAAGCCCCCTTTCAACATAATTTTATTTATTAATGAGTTCCTGAAAAACTATGTTTCATAAAATTTGTCATTACTTCAGTTCTTCTCGAGCAGTAGTCTCTCTTTATATATTAAAAATAATATATTAGTAATTTTATTGATTAATTTAAGAACAGACAAGAAGAAAAAAAATCACTCATTAATGTTATTTGGTTTCACTATTTTCAAACTTTGCCTTTGGGTTTACTTTGGAAACTTCATCTCCAACTCTTGATTTAGTCATATTGTAGAAACCCTCCTGAGGTGGATTATCTGAAATCTCCCCACTAAGATAGCTATTTGATGAGGATGAGTCAAAGATCACTCTCATTATCACAACAGAAACAAAGAAATGCTTTTGCTATTTAATTGGTTAGTAATGTAGTAATAGGGTGAGATTGGAATGTTCTTTGAGATTGCAAGAGTAAAAAGTTTAATGAAATTTTGACATAGAAATGGAATAAATTGATATTTATTTTTAATTTCTGTTTAGTTTTATCTTTTTTTTTTTTTTTTTGTAAAATTAAGCATTATATGATGAAAAATGGTTTTCAGCTGCAGTAAATCTTGTTTTATAGTGAATATAATCCAAAAATCTGCAAAAGGTTCAATTTTAATTATTTTTTTGTAAGCATTGCGAAGACAGTAGACAGTTTATTGTAATTAAAATATATTTCGAAATTCAAAATTATTCAAATTTATATATATTGTTGCTTTCTTTTTTATGTTTTGGTTACTTAAACAATAATTAATTTTATCATTAAGTAAACAATTTGTTCAATTTAATGTTTTGTTTGGATACAAAACATTTAGGCCTGCTCTACACTTGCGATTTATCGCAGCGATCCAATCATTGTGATAAATCGCCAAAAGTCCAATATATTGTCTCTTATAAGGTTGTCTGCACTTAGTGATTTAATCGTCTCAATCACAGAAGTCTGCAGTCGAATCGCAGGATTGTAAACGTAATTAAGTTTGTGATTTAAGCACAGTTGCTTGTTATTTAATTTGTTTTCGGAGTTGTGTCTACATTAGCAGCTTATTCACACGATTTGGCTATTCAAAATAATAAAAAGATTCATTTTAAAATGAATTTAAATTTCATTTCCTTATTAATAAATTACACAATTTTTTTATTTATTTACTTTTTATTCTAGTTAAAACGACAGGCTGAGAAGCAGTTATTTAAAGACAAAAATAATAATTAAAAAAAAATACACCATTTAGATACTAAATATTATTGGCTAAAGAGAAGTAAGATTGTTTATAAATTAAACTGAATAAAGACTAATTAAATAAGCCATTAAACCAATCATATCTTATGTTTTCTAAGTAGAGGGCAGCACACTGTTGTTTTGCTGCAATTGATTTAGTTTGAAAACATCGTATTTGAAAATGGATTTTTGTAAAGCCGTAAATAAAGTAAAAATAAAATATTTTACACAATACTAGACGTTTATTAGAATTCATTTTAATGTATAAAACTAAAAACCATAATTGTGTTGGAAATAAGACGATGAATATGATTGGCTATTGTACCGAGAAATTTCATTGATTACGAACACAACTCTCATGAGTTTATTTATGCATACATCATTGTTTACGAGATGGATTAATAGGGATCAGAGGCTTGTTCAGCAAAAGTATAAATGAACATTTACTGTTCAATTTTTTTTTTCTATTATAAAAATAATCTAAATATTTTAAATTTGATTTTATCTCAAAATTTTAATTACTAAGGATCTCCTTGAAATCACTTGATCTGACATCCATGCATGTTCACCAAACCATATCTTTCAATATATTTTAATGTTCCTATTTTATAACATAACACATCATTTAGAATGTCTTAGCATTAGAAACTAAAAAAAATATATACTGTATTTATTTCTAGTATCAAGCTATAAAATATTTAGACCGATAGGAAAATTAAGGGCCGTAATTCTATCTTATGTTCCTATCTTTACACACCAGATTGCAATACATTAAAGTGTATTATCAATGCTCATTTTAACACAATTTAAATCGTATTATTTTTACCTAAAAAGTCATTTTTCATTCATCATTTCTTCCCATTCATTCTTCATAATACAGATAATATCATTTTATCAGACATGTTTTCAGGACGGATGAAAGTGTGCATACATTATGAAATACTAAATCTCGTTTGTAGTATCCCATAATTAAAACATCCTTAACATACGACAGTAGAATTGGAGTGCGTGTTTTCCGATTTTCAACAATACATTTATTAGATGGCATTTTAAAACACGAGGTACAGTATTCTCCGTTAAGGTTTTAATATCTGGTATTCGCAAAAATATGAATTTTGAGGGAAAATGGCGCTAGAGGTATGTCACATTCCTTAGCAACTGTTGCTTGGCAATAAGATCTCACAAGATTTTCTTCAAAACTCGCCAGTCACGTATATGCATACTTTCATCCGTCCTGAAAACATGTCTGATAAAATGATATTATCCGTATTATGAAGATTGAATGGGAAGAAATGATGAATGAAACATAACTTTTTTAGGTAAAAATAATACGATTTAAATTTTGTTAAAATGAGCATCGATAATACACTTTAATCTGCAATTACAATTCCAGCAATATCTTTCAAAAGACAATTTGTTCTAGTACAGCAGATTCTATCTAAAAACTTTTCAAAACAGAAAGGTTGATTCAAGGTAAAATTAATAAAGTGCTCAGTCTAGTAACTAAGATAAATTTTGAGGATGGCAGGATGGGTAAAAGACACATGGATTAACTATGTCCATCTTACCTGAATATGAGCCCATCGAATATATCACCAATGATTGGCCTCAATTAAGCTAATACTAATAATATATCTCGTCAATCCAACTGTAGTGATCAGACGACTCCTGGTGTTTTTGTCCAGCCCCCGAAGCAAGACTACAACCAGAAGCACCCTTTTTGAGACCAGTACACTACTCTAACAGGTCAAACAGACCAGCTGACTGCGTAATATTGAGTTAAAGATAAACTATCTCCAATTTTTTTTAATGCATATTGAAAGAGTATCCATTTAATTAATGAATTTCTAATTTTTTAAAAAAATTAATGTTAATATTAATATTTTAAAATTCATTGACATATACACACACACACAAATACAAAACGTAAAAGTGATGACAGCGAGTGAAATGTCATGTTAGGACCTCTTTAACTTCGGCTATGGAAAATTAATAGTTAGCTGACTTTTGGCATTATGTACTTAAAAAATAAGTCAATAAGTTTTTTTTTTTTACAAAAAAAAAAAAAAGAGATATCAGATATAATTTTAAGATCAATTAATTCATATTTAAATTTCCAATTTTTTTTTTTATGAAAATAATACTATTTATTTGACCAAAATGTCAATATATTGGCATTTAATGTTTTTAAATAAAACATTCAAACTTTGCAAAATATATGTTAAAACAGCAAAAGAATAAAACACTAAAATGAAAAGAGAATAATTAATTGAAATCAAACATTTGCAAATTAAAGGTCACGAGTTAATAAAAATTAAGATTTCTTAGTCTTTTTAGCATTTTCCCAGATAGCAATTTTCAATATATTTATTGTATATTTAATTACTATTGGTATTTTTCAATTTCTAAGTTCTACTCTCCAGTCATTCAAGTGCCCTCTGGTGTTATTAATTTATAATGAATATTGTCTAGTCTGCTTTCAGTTCAAAGTAATAACATTGATAAAATATTCATGAATGAGAAAATAATTATTTTTGAACACCAATTCTAAGTCTAATGCTTATTTATAAATAAGATAAATGGGACCTCTAACAAAATTAAAAAAAAAAAAAAAAAGGAATAGAAACAACATCTTTCATGTCCTGTTTGAGTTGTGAGTTTGATGTGGATAAGGAAATAATAAATCCAATTATTGATTTGTTAGGAAGCAGTTGGGTTGAGGTGATAATGTTGACATTGTTTTAAAAGCAGATTTTGTGATAGTAACAGTTAAATTAAACAGTTTACTTAGCTGCTTAAAAATTTATGTACCGTACATCTTTTGCAGGAAAACATCTCAATTTTTTTTATTCTTTTAATAAAATGCTTAGACTTTGTAGATAGATGAACAAGCTAATAGAAAACCTACTTTAATTACCCATTATCTTAAGCACATTCACACAAAATTTGGACGCCATAGCTACAGGCAATTCTCGATTTACATGCATTTGATTTACATGTTTTGGAATAACACAGTTTAAGAATAATTATGATCACTTCTTAAATTACATAGTCAAGTATTTGAAATAACACAGCTTGTAAAAGATAAATTACAGACCAAGTACACCACCCTATCTTAAGTGTACCACCTTATTTCACGCACATTGTTCTGTTATATTACCGAATAATTGTGCCAACAGCAAACTTTAGCAAATTTAGTTGATTTAAATTTGCATGCTTGCCAAGTAATAGCGACTCCTTCACTTTTCATTTATAGATTTCAAATAATATTCAAGAACGTGTACACCACAGGCTATTTTTACTTTGAGGTCACTTGTTTTGTGGCATCACAGTTTGACATGATAAACATAATATTACTGTATTGAATCATGGGTTCTGGAACAGCACCTTCACAGGTGAGGTTCCTGCAGATTTAGATAAAATCTGGCTTGGTAGACTCATAAACTAATGTTGCAGGAAGCTGGTAAGAACACTTTTGTACTGAAGGGCTTAGTGTTTTTTTTTTTTTTTGCGAGGTTTTAATTCATGATGTCACTAAAACGGCGTGAGTCACAATGTCAATTTTTATAAGTTCCTAAAATTTCAGATTTTGGCCTCAATAAGTGCACTACTGGCATTGAAAGAAATTCAGAGCTGATCCTGAGTATGTGCGTCATGCTCAGGTTATGAAGATGGACACACATATGCAGCATCTTATGGCAGGTTGAAAAGGAAAAGTGCTTTGAGCTCATTAGAATATTCCTTGAGTCTAGAAGAACACTCAAGGCATTTTGCTGTGTACATAACATTTCCAATTTCAATGATTCTAAGGACTAATGATTATAATAGTGAAGAAAATTACTCATTTCAACACTATGACAATATAATTTAACATAGGCATAGAAACTGGCTATATAACCCACATTTGAGTCACATGATTAAAATGTATAACATTCTTTTTTTTTACAATAAAAAAGGATTATTTCACCTCTATATTATCATAGGGATGGGCATAGTGTGGTTTATACATAACCCTGAACCCTAACTTACCGTAACCCTGTACCCTAACCCCAACTACATATTAAACCCACTAAGCGCCAACCCTATGATAATGTAGAGGTGAAATAAGGGATGGGGTTATAGTAGGCTTAATATGTAACCCTAAATCCTTAACCCTAACTTACCATAACCTTGAACCCTAACTCCAACTACCAATTAAACCCAATATTCCCCAACCTTATGATAATCTAGAGGTGAAATAATCCATTTTTGACTGATTTCGAGAATTTTGACACCACCTCCGGCAGCCCCACCGTAACGACAAAAATACATGTGCAGATGTCAAAAACACGGTAAAATGTGGATTATATAGTCAGTTTCTAGGTACTTCTTATAAATTATACTTACTAATATGATATTAATAATGAATTCACAGAATAAATTCTAAATTTTATATTCTGTCTTTTTTTTTTGCCTTTATTTGAAGTTCTACTTATTGTTAGTTTCTAATCTGTTTATGATTTTATTTCCATTTCATTATATTTTAATATGGCTTGATTTCATTTCGATTGAAATGCTTTAATTAAAGGAAATATTGTGTTTGAAATTAATATTGTGTTAATGTTACTCGCTAACACTTGCCTGCTGTTTTTAATATTCCGATCAGAGATTTATATTTCTTAATTGCAGTTTTCTTTCTGCTACTTATGTTTTCTATTGCCTTTTCTCAGCAAGATTTTTTTTTATAACTCTCTGATGTCAGATGATTCAATTTAATTTAAAATGATATTTATTTAAAAAGGAATTATAATAATATTAAAAACTACAGTATATTGCACTATTAAATATACTGTATTTAATAATAAATAAATTATATTGGAATG
>PXIH01S0003629.1:12565-24025 GCA_003024985.2 Euperipatoides rowelli | reverse complement strand
CCTGCTTGTGTTTGTTTTGAGTTGCCTTTATAAAAACCACCGACTGCAAATTAAAAAAAATATATCAGGCTTCTGAATCACTGTCCAATTTTATATTTTAATACATATTGGTATAAAAGTCGAATTTTGATTCATTTTTGGACCAAATATATAATTAATTAAACAAGCTTTTTTTTTTTACAAAAATACACATGAATCAATGAAGTTGAAATAGGCATTCATATGCCACTTTAAATCCTGAAAACACTAGTAGAACACAACCATCCCATTTTCATCACTAGTTTATTGTGTCTGTGGGTTCGAATAACAAATATTCTTTAGCGATAAACTAGACAATTTATTGGTAATACAAGAACTTTAATTCTAGCAAGATAACACTGAATGAACGACACTATCCATTTGAATGCATGAGCAAACTGAAGCTCGTTTAATCTGCATATAAGCATTATCAGTATTATCCGAATAATATATTACAGTAAGTATTGACGGTGTGCTATATAATAGATCTTACAAAGGAAAATAAAGGAAATTAAACTAAAAACGCCTGGAGATTTAAGATACAATGAAAAAAATAAAAAATACAAATAACTATTTAATATGCTAATACCATGAACAATGGGAGATTTTTTTAAATCTGTGACCGATGGAACCACAAATTTGTCAGAACCTCTTGTTTTAACACCTAATAAGAAATAATAATTATACCGCAATCTAGAGGTGCAATGAATAAATGTTTTTGATCATTTTGGATCATTTTTACACAACTTCCTTCGGCCTAACCATTAACCAATCAACAGTCGTTTCTGGGGTAAATGGAGCTGTGAGGGTTACTAGGCAGATGCTTTAGGTAATAAAGGGAAATTGTTGGAGTTTGGCAATTCTAAAAGTGATATTATTGTAGGCTAACTGTTAAAATTCAAACTTTATTTATTAAATTATTTCTAATTATGAAAATTATATAACTTAATACAGAATTGGAGTTTTAAATCGTAAATCAATTACTATTAAATAAATGATTCTATATACTAATTGGAATAGCATGTTCCGAAGCCAGTAACAGCTCCATCTAACGGGCATATTCAAAACTTTTTTTTCTCTTAGATCACTGATATATATATATATATATATGTATATATAAAAAAGATTTAATGAGCATAAAAGATCGGCCCAGGAACTATTTTTAGAAAGTTTAAGTGATGTTTACTCTTACATAAAAAGAGCTTAAGCAAAAAAAAATGGTTGATGCCCTTGTACGGGCTTATTTATTAGTTGTGGTATTTTAATTTCTTGAAGAATTCTATTTTTTTTTTTTTTTGAAAATGTGTATATATACAGTACATCTTGCTGAACAGTGAGATGTAAAAAAATTTTTAGCAAGGTAACCTAAATTTTAATTAATAATCAATAACCCTATAATTTAGTATTGCATAAAAATACTTAATTTAAAATATTCATTTAGTGCCTATATTTTGTAAAAAAAAAAAAAAAAAAAAAATTGGTGTGGGAAGGGAGGGGGGATGTTTATAAACATTTAATAAAATGGTTTAAGCATTTATAAAATTTAACGTTTTTCCCAGCCCTAATATAATAGCCTATATATGTTCATTTAGTACTTAAATTTTGTACAGTTTGTCTTTTTTTTTTTTTTATTTGAAGGGGAGGGCATTTAAACATTTAATTAAAATGTTTACATGTTTAGCAAATTGAAAATTTTTTCCCATTCCTAACAAAAAAGTCTGATTTCTTATTTTTTACTATATTTTGGTCTTTAAATATTTGGAGAGTGAATATATATAGGCTAACTTGGTTTCGTTTTTAAATAGCAGGTGAAACAGTTTTAGGGTGTTTTAATTTTTAAAAAATGGCTGATTTAGTTAAAGAATGTCAAAAAATCATTTTGAATGTAACTAATTACGGTACTAATAATGTAATATTTGTTTTAATGAGTATTTTTTTTTTCTTATTAAATATCTATAACCCTAATTGGAATATGATCGTGTTCCAAGCCAGTAACAGCGCCATCTACGCTTGGCATGGGAATTATTTTTAGAAACTTTAAGTGGTGTTTTCTCTTAGATAAAAAAAAAAATCTTTCATGCCCGTGTAATTGGCTTAAACATAAAGAAATGTTTGATGCCCGTGTAAAGGGACTTTCAAAAAAAAAGTGTTTAATGCCCGTGGAACGGGCTTAAACAAAAAAAAAAAGTTGGATGCGCATGTAACGGGCTTATTCGCTAGTTCATAGCTAAAACGAAAAGTTGTTTTCATTTTTCATTGAACTATATCTCATAAGCGTTAAGGGATAAGTAGCCTATTGTATATAGGCTACAATTATTTATAAATAAATCAAAATATTGTATCTTATCTTTGTAGCTTGGTTATTAAACTCGAATTGAAATGACTCAGACTGAGCATGAGATTTCCATAGGAATACATTGAAATGTAACAGATAGATTCCTGTACTACAATTACACAGTAATTGTAGTACAGGAATCTACTGTAGGCTACTATATAAAAGAAACAAACTGTTACTTTTCCTTTACCAAATCATTTTTATGGTTGCAAAAAAATATATATAGACCTACAGACAGTATATCTAAATCACCAGTCTACTATGTTTATTTTTTTTAACGATCACTAAAAAGTGGATTTTAACCCTACATCAGGTGCAATATGAAAAGTCACATGGTCGGCACAATGCATCTGACAGATACCATTTTCAATTACTTAGTCTAATGGACTCAAATTATTGTTTTTTATCATTCTTTATAATAATAATGTATTTAATATCAATTTTATAAATGATATTTCATAATATTTTATTATGTACGCAAATATTTATCAAATATTTTTTTTTTTACAAAAAGACAACTATACGTAAAAAAATGATAGCTACAAAGTATTGTTTAGTACAAAAATGATAATTGTTGGCACCTATTTATATACCAATTGTTTATTACACTTAAATGTTTTTGTAAAAAAAATATATTTGAAATTAACATATAATGTCTAATAGAAAAAAACTGTTGCATCAACGAGCGCAATGAATCTAATAGATTAAAATTGACCTCCATGACTTTAGGGACTTTCAATCATAAACTTTTTTATATCTATCGAAAGAGATCATGCTAAGAAAGTACTGAGTGTTGGGGATTTCTACTTACTAAAATAAAGCTGCAATTTAAAAAATAATGAGGCATGTATCTGTCAGATCAACATAGGGTTAAAAGATAAGCCTAACATAAATGTCGCTGGGTCTTTCTACTCCTTTTTATCAGTTGATAAAAAAACTGTTTCAGACTTGATTTCTGCTATTCCAGATTCTTCTATATCTGGTCTGGATGACTTGTGTCCAAAAATACTAAAGGACTCGCTCCCTATTACGCTTGACCTCATAACCTATTTTATTAATCTGTCATTAAGAATGGGTTACTTCCCTCAACTATGGAAGAAAGCAGCCATAACACCCCTACCTAAGGTTGGTGATCGTTTTGATCCTAGTAATTATTGCCCAATTGATATTCTACCAATTTTGCATTAAAGTTTTGGAAATATTGGTAAAACTCCAACTAATGGCAGTCCCCAAATCAATTTCTTTCTTTTCTAGCTATCAATATGGTTTTAGAAAATTCCATTCCATTGAAACCTGTATTCTCAACATGTCCAATGACTGGATGAACTTGATTGACAAAGGTAACTGTGTGGCTGTGGTCACATTGGATTTAAAAAAATAGTTTGATAGTATATCCTTTGACATTCTTCTGAATAGATTGCAGGTATTGGTGTTACAGGAAGTCTTATATTGGTTCTCTAGCTATTTGTATGATAGAACTCAGGCAGTTCGTCTTAACAGTGATCTTTCTGAATTTGGTTCCATTTGCTCCGGTGTTCCACAGGGTTCTGTGTTGGAACTGCATTTGGGTTGTAATAATATTATCTATTGGATTAACAAAATTTTTGTGACGGGATATTAATAAGCAAAAATCTCTGTCCCTTGAATACAATGTCACTCACTATCAATAATGCATTTTCTGTAGATTATTTTGGATAGGCAACATTGCAGGAAAGAGTACAGACTTTCAATANTTTATTACACTAAAAATACAAATGTTTTTGTAAAAAAAAAAAATATTTTTGAAATTACCCGGTAACATATAATGTCTAATAAATAGGAAACTGTTGCATCAACGGGCGCAATGAATCTAATAGATTAAAATTGACCTCCATCACCTTGGGGACTTTCAATCATAAACTTTTTAATATCTATCGAAAGAAGAGATCATGCTAGGAAGGTACTGAGTGTTGGGGGTTTCTACTTACTAAAATTAAAGCTGCAATTTAAAAAATAATACCGCATGTATCTGTCAGATTAGTTTCGCCCGGCTTAGGGTTAATAGTTATTTTAAATTGACACTTGGCACAAATTTTATAAAATAAATCAAAATTACATCACTAGGATTTTTGTTTTTTGTTGTTAAATTTAAGCTATTACAAATGACTCGATGAAAAGAATGACTCAAAATGAAAAATAGGCTTTATTTACCAATGACTCAATTACGAAGTGATTCAATCAAAATGACTCAAATTAAGGCTCTGGTGCAAGCCTTCATATAGAGAATTGTATCTTAAAAAAATGATACTAAAACACTATTTGGCCTATATCTTAAAAAAAAGGAACTGTACAATCTAAATCATAGTGTATCAAGTAGCCAGTTTCAATTCCAGATTATACTAAACTAGATGAAAATCCTGTTGAGAGTTTTAATACAATGAGCCCTAGATTTCCCCCCTCCCTCATTCCCATTCTGCCCCATTCTCCACACCCTCCCACCCCCCACTTCCCCCTACCACATCCACCCATTTGTTGGTTTAAAAATGAAAAAAAAAAATGTTATTTGCAAATTCTCAGTTAAAACCAAATAGGCTACTAATGATTTCCATAAAATCGTAATTTAATCTAAGCAGGAAAAATTCATGTATGCGCTGATCTATAAAGGTGAGGCAACATTGCCCTTTTATTATATAGGATTGTATTCCAGGTCCAATAAAATGATTATAAATTCTGTATTATGCAGGACAGTCACATTTTTATAACAAAATGTCCCACACCAATCTATTCTTCTCTAAAAAATAAATAAATAAGTTTTTTCCTTCTTAAAATATGTTCACAATAATCCTTTCCCTTTCAAAAAAAATAAAAGTTAGTAAATAACATTTCATGATCTACAGTATTACAGTATGTGTCTCACTTTTTCCTCATCGACAACTAATCACTTTTAAGATAGCCTACAAAATACATTTCTAATCAATCAATAGCTGGGCATAGACTATGTCACAAAGAAATACTGTACATCCGAGACAGGGCCAGATTTAAACTTGATATGGCCTTGGGCTATATAAAGTTTGGAGGCCCCTTGTAATTACCGTAGAATGCCAACCAAGAGCGCCCCACCAAGTAAGCCCCCCCCCCCGTCTATTTCTTGGTAAAACATAGGTAACCAACGCCATCACTGCACTTTGACTTTTTTATCACACTGAAAGAAATCCAAGGGGTATCCATGCAAGAGTGCCCCCCCCCCTAGATTTTTGCTTCATTTTACCTCATCTAAGGTTCAGTACAGTGTATCCATACAAGAGCTCAGTGTAAAAAAATTTATGTCACCATCTGACATTATTAAGCTGTCACATCATTTTTATGTGTTTTACGTCATCTAGATAAATATCAAGATACATAGCCATACAAGTGTGCCGTTTAGAAAAAAAACCTTTATATATGTGGCTTGTGTCAATAACGTTGAATCCTCATAAACAGAACGAAAGAGGCCTGTAAATTAAATAGTGAATGTTTTAACTTAGACGGTGCTGTTACTTGGCACATATATCAGCCAACCTTTATTGATGTGTGACGTCATGTGTATACTAACCATATTGGCATTTTCAAGATAATTTCCTAAAGTTATAAGAAGCATGTCCAAGTAAGGGCGCCGTTTTGAAAAACAATATTTTTAAGGAATTCTTATTCTAGTCAAAGAAGAGCCCCTGGTCAGCAATGCATTGTGGTAAATCTAAGGTTCACTAGCATGGAGCCGAACAAGGGCCCCCCCCCCCCCCCTCATTTCCCCCCAAACTAATAAGAGCGCATGCGCTCTTGCTCGGCATTCTACGGTATTAGAATAAAATTTTATAAGCTTTTTTTATTTTTTAGTGAAAGTAGAACCTAACTAGAAATTTTTTAGCATTGAAATATGCAGAACAATCATAGGTGAATCATTTTGACTTAGGTATGGCTATTTTAAAATGGTTTAATTTTTATTTATGTTTTACAAGAGGCTGTGCCCCCCCCCCCCCCCCTGCATTATGAGGCCCTAGGCTCCAGCCCGCCAAGCCTATATATTTAAATTCGGCCCTGATTCAAGATATTTTCTAATCTTTTTACAAACATGCAAAGCTTAAAATATATGATGAATATTGAGGAAAAATGAAATTTACCAATATACTGTGCAAGTGTACATAGCGAAATAAATTTACATTACCCAACTTATGAATTGCTAGCCTAATTAGTCTACTCCCATAATTATGTTTGAAAATTATTATTTTTAAATAGTGAATTATTGTTTGTAGTCCTACAGCTTAATCATGTGATATAAATTTTAATTAGAATCGAAAGTTGATATTTTTTTTCTCTCATGTATCAGAAATTTCTTTGTCTCCTAGTGTATTGTCATTTTAAACTAGTTGTCTATTATTTCTTTTCTCTATTATTGGAGCATTTCCTCATCTTTTGAAAAGCATCACTGACCTTCTATATCATGTGTGTGTGTAATTAAGATGTGTATAAGAGAGCATGTTTTTAAACCAATATTTCATTTAAAATTACTATCCTAAGGAAATAGAGAAGAAAGTACTTGTGTTAAGCACCAGCTGTAGAGGGCCTACAGCCCAATCTTGTAAATATGTAGGTTTGATCGTTTTAATTATAGTATATGTTTGTATTTCTTTAAAATTTCAGTGTCGGCAGATCTTTTGAAAATTTTCATTTTTTTAAAAACATGTATTTGCTGTTTAAAAATATATAGTAGCGCATGTATTTTTTTTTTTATCTTTTAATAAATATTGGATGATTTTGATTTTTTTTTTTTATTATTCATGTCTTTTTTCCATGCCTGGAACATAATAATTTACATAATGATTTAAATTCCAAGGATTTCAATATGAACCATTAGCTTTGTGGATGACCTAAACTGATATTATTTAGAACAATAGTGGCAAAAATATTATTTCCTTAAAAAGATTTACTAAAAATTACAGTAATTATCTTTTATGTAAAAAAAAAAAAAACAAATTACGAAGGTAATATCTTATTTCATGACCCTTTTCTTCCTACGAATATCAAAATTATCAGGTCAGATAAGTTCAGATTTCCTTTTATTTATGATGATTGATGCAGTATGTGATGGCTTTGAAAATTGGGATTAATCAATCCCTATTCTCTTTTATTTCAAAATTTTGTCAGCTCACTATCTTTTGAAAGTGGACTATTAGAAACACTGTCATAAGATATTCGGCACACAGAGATAAGTTATTATTATCAAACAAAAACTGTTAAAGCATTATTAAATCTGATAGACATGTGAGAGAAATATAGTCTAAATAATAAAAAAACCATGTGCAGCATTTGAGACAAATGTAATAAAGCAGAGTATTTTATTTTTTAAAAAAAAATCATAAAAATATCATGTAGGTTTAGTTTCCTGGAAGGGAGGATCAGAATTTAAATGAATTGATTGATTAATCCTTTGTAGAGCTGGGCCATAGACAAAGCATAAGATTTGAGGATGTGAGGAGGTGGTAGGCCTCCATTGGGGTCCAGGAACAGAAACCTGGTGGGGAGGGGTTCAAATGTGAAAAAAAATTAAATTTTGCAGCGAGTTGTGTGCATTTTTTTTTTTTGTAAAATTCCTTGATTATTAGGATTTAGGACTGTCCACTGTCTGACCGCAGTCATTTCAAATATGGGATTCTTATTAATCAATGCAAGTGGCAAAATATTATAGTCTCTACTGTAAATGCAAACTTTGTTATTCATTAATTTGTATAGCATTATTCTATCTTACAGTATGGTGTATGATTAAAAATATGACTATTTTAATTTATGTTTAAGCAGATTGAAAAGAATCACAATTTTTCTTTTCTTAACGAGTTAAAAACTATTTCTGTTTAAATAAGTTAGCGTAAACCCATGGTTAAACGTGGCTCCCGTGGATAGCCTAAGCACAAGAGAAATATAGAAAAATGAAAGAATATATGCGCATCGTGGGCAAAGCGCACAAGAAATTTAGAAAAACGAATGAATAAAACTCCCTCTCTGTTAAAAGCAAAAACATAGTTATGAAAAGATTTTAGTTGTCTCTTAGATAAAAGCTCACACCATAGACATATAATTACTCATACCTCTCTGCCAAAAGCGCCAACTGTCGACAATAAAATAAGCTTTACTCCTGGTTTAAAGCCACCCATCACCATCATATTATCGTTATGATGATTTTTTTTATTCTGACCATATGTATAAAATCATCTAGTTTCATCACATCCTGCCCTGTTCATAGTTTTAAAAATAATAAACATCCATGTAGGCTACTGTATTTTTTTTATTTATTTATTGGTGTCGTTATTCCTGCATATTTTATTATTTTTAATGTTTCATAATTATTTTTGTTATACGGGGTTTGTAAATAAACAAATAATGTGTAAAAAAAAAAAAAATTTAATAAGTAAACCACACATCAAAACATTAAAGAAAAATTATTAACTAGGTTTTACATAATTAATATGATGTATTATAAAATTCTTATTTGAATCCAAATTAGATTTAAAACTAAAAAAAATAGTGGCCATTTTCTTCCTTTTCAACGCTGAATGAGAATTTGTAATGACATACTGTATGTAGCTGCCCTGAGCTACATTATCAAAGTATTTAGCCAATCAAACGAATAGCGCTGTGTTTTTTTGTAATATAAATGGACAGACTGATTTATATTACAAAAAACTAAGGACTAAACTCGATTACAAATAAATTCATAACTTATTTATTTGTGATCTGATTTACATAAGATTTAATATTCAGAACTGTATTTATCTAATAAACATAATTATAACCTCAAATGAACTCCAGATCAATCCAGAAAATTGTTATAACAGCTTTTGATCCATACTCCACTTGCTAGCACTATGGTTAAGATGGTTATAACCTACTTGTGTTATTAATTAATGTCCCACTCACCTTCCCCTATACAAACCACACATACACCAAAAAAAATTTGCTAAGGTTGCACTCCAAATATCAGAAAAAATTGAAAAAAAAAAACCTAGTCCAAGATTTTAGGCTTAGGCTACTTCACGTTTCAAAGCGCATAATTTTGGCAGCACTCATGATCTAAGGAACAAGGTTTTTGAAAACCCTCTCACTGCAAGGTTCAAGGGTTTTGTAACACTCTCAGTGCAAGGCACATTTGATAAAATGTCAAAAACAAGTAATTTTTAATTTCTTTCGGGGGGGGGGGGGGGGGGAAGCACAAGAGACATTTTGAAAAATGAAGTTAATATATGCACATCGTGGGGCAAAGCACTTGGAAGGTTTTATAAAAGGAATGAATATAAGCACATGCTTTTGACCTTGAGTTTACGGTAAATTTATTTCATCATTATTTTAAGAATTTTTATTTAGTATTTTGTAAAATTCTACTTATACTTGTTTGATCACTTTTCTGTTACTGTTTGATTTCTCTTTAGGTTTGTAAATTTTACAATTTCAGAAATTCTGGAATTTACCTTCAACAAAAAATTATTTAAAACAGAATAAAAATATAGTGTAATTTACCGCAAAAAAAAAAAAAAAAAAGGGGAGGTCTTTACTATCTAGTCCTTCCAAGCCTCCATCTCTTGAAATACAACTAAATAAGAAGGTGAAGATCCCGTGATTAGATAAATAAAAAAAAAAAAAAAAAAAAAAGCTTCTATAAATGGGCCCTTATGTTTTAATATACAGTAGGCTGTATTTGCCTACCACATGCCTGCCAAGTTTTACAATTTAATCGTAAAATGTACGACTTTCAATCAGCGATAGAAATTATAATTTTTTTGGTGGTAGCCTACCGGACTACCACTCTTAATGTAAGAGTAGCACAGTTGTTTTTGTAGTAGTCAAAATTTTCTGTAGAAAAACAATTAAATAAAGGGAACATTTTTGCTTATTTTTTATAATGCAAAGTTCATACCCTAAAAAGCCTACACTGGTATTAATTGTAGTATTCAATCAGTCAGTGGTATTAAATGTGTTAGAATTAAAATAATTGTTTAGTTTAATTTAAATAAATTAGGAAAACTGAGACTATAATATTTCTAAGCAAATTAACTTATAGTGAAATCTACTCACTAAATGGTTTGGTCTGAGATCCAGATGCTAGAGTACTAGTGCTTGGATCTCAGACCAATCAATGTCATTCAGCCTATTAAATGATAATTTTCTTTTTTTTTTAATGGATTGCATAGAAATTCTGTACAATCCAAACAACTCGACAGTCCGAACAGAGCTTAGTCCAGATTAATCCTGACTAGAGGGGTTTTACTGTATTTTTTTTTTTTTTACATTTTTACTGGTACCCTGATGGGCTACCTCTAAACTTGCAAGTAGTAGCCCAAACAATTAATTAATAGCCTCAGGCTACTGGGCTACCACTTATTTCGAGCCCTGCTTTCTATACACTTTTACGATTTTCATATTAGCTAATTACCATTTTTCAAATTTTATTTTTTATATTTTTATTTAACAGAATTTGATTAAATTGTAGTAGAAGTATACAGTATAATGTATAAAATAAATTTGTAATTTTTCCCCTTTATCAATGACAATGAACTTCAGCTCATCAAAGTAAACATTTCTTATGAACTGAGCTACCTTGTATTAGAGCTCGTTTTTAACAGCTATGAAAAGATAATCTCTTTGCAGCACTTTTTTTTTTCTTGCAAAGTGTTAAGTTTTAGCAAATAAATCAAAAATTTTGGAAAAATCCTGTATTTCTGTTTAAAATTAATGAATACCGGTAATACATAGGCTAATACTTTAAAAGTTTCATCAGAATCCTTTGCTAAAAGTAGAAGATATTTTCCTAATTAATTAGACCAAAAATGATTCATTAACCAAATTCCTTAAGCAAATGTTTCATTCATAGACATCTTCTTTGATTCTTCAAAGCCATGATTTATTTTTTTCTTAGCTTATGCTTCCTTTGTCTCCTAAAAGATTATAAAAAAAAATACTGCTGTGAAAAATCTAATTCCTGATATTTCAACATTTTTATCCTTTCACGTTAACCCTGCAGTCGTCGCGGGATCTGTGAGATACACATTGCACCTTTAAAAATTAATTTCTAGCTAATGTGCAGAGCTAGAACATTATCCTTC
>PXIH01S0003623.1:20346-32048 GCA_003024985.2 Euperipatoides rowelli | reverse complement strand
AGATCTTTAGGCTGGAATTGTCCCTGGCTGGGCCAGTGTTGGCAAACCTTTAACTTTAAGGGAACTTGATCTATAGTTGCATTGGGGCCCATTTTCTTTAGTTACGTCACTGGCTAAGTTAATCTCATGATTTAAAAAAAAATGGCACTGTATATGTGTGGGTCATCTGCTCAGAGAATTTATTGCAAATATAGCAGAATCATAGATTTTGTTTAAAAAAAAAGATGCAGCAAACTATATTTTAGAATATGGTTTACTGCAGTGAGTTTCACGGGCAAAATACGCTATTAAATGAACAGTTAGTGAACAGCCTTCAATTATCTAATTTTAGTCTACAAAGTAAAAGCAATTAGGATTGCTATTATTTTAGATACAGTAAAATCTTTGGCAGCAGATACAGTATATCACTATAGTAGACTGATTTACTGTACCTTTTATTTGCTGACTGAAGTTTTAAGTCCCACCCATTTTTCACAAGAAGAAGAACACGAGACCTGTCAGGACTTAGAGAGTTTTTTTTTTTTTTTTNTAAATACTTCATTCAACATTCATAAAATGGTAGCACTGGCCAGATTTAAGTATGAAATGTTGATTTTCAAAAGTTCTGTAACATATGAAGCACGTCGTATGCAATTTTGGAAAGCCAAACATTAGCTTGAAATAATATTTCTTTTAGTCTACAGTACTAATTTTGTTCTCGGGCTAGCCATATTTCTTTTTCCAATCATTAAAATTAATAAACATTACTGAAAATGAAATAGACAAGATTTCTAGATTGTTATTAGTTATTTGGTAAATAAGGCCGGGAACCATTTAATCAAGACAATTTCCCGATTATCTGAATATGGAAGACAGGAAACTAAGCTTTAGGCTGTAATCTTGATCAGGCTGGTGCTACGTGTTTTCCTGTTTGGATTCCAACCGGCAAATGTTCAATTGGTGGTTCACAGCCTGTGTTATCCGCTGAACATGAAGGTCGCACGCCATCTTTTACACCAAAATTCGGTATGAAAATAAAATAATAATACAACAATGTTTATTATGGTTGCATTACTCCTAATAAAATTTCTTGCTTGTACAGGCCAATGTCAATATCTTTTTTTTTTTTTTTTTTTTACAAATAATCGATGCATGGCTCTTATCAGTGCCAGAGCCAGAAATTTTTTCGGGGGGGGATATTGAAATATACCGTATATATATAAATATAGGCTATATACTGTATATATACAGTATATAATAAAAATATTTTGGGGGGGGGGGGGGGGTTCACCCCCCACATCCCCACCCTGGCTACAGCCCTGGCTCTTATCGTCTCCAATGTTCCATTGAAGTCCATAGGGCTATCACTCTCAAACCGTTCGATTTTCACATTGGCCAATGTACCAATTATAACGTTTATGTAAAAATAGTCAAATAAAACTATTTTAAATTATTTAAATTTGGCCGTTTCTGGTGTATAAACGTTATAAGGGAAGCTAACGAGTGTTGGGTTTACTAATCCAATTGTCCTATGACCCTGATAATGTATATATGACTGATGATAACAGTAATAATGGCCTCCACTTTGTTTTTCTGTGTTTGAATGTTTGTACTTTAATACTATTTATTTGATAGAATAAAATATACATACAACTGTAGACTGGTAATTATAATACTAAATAACAATGGGGGGGTTCAGCATTAGTTGAACAGAAGAAAACGTCTCTGTGATAAAGTCTATTCACTTAAGGTGCCAACAATATAGTTTATCAAAAATGGCTAGAACGAGGAAATATAATCCACTACAGGTTTTTCCTTCCCTGTTGCCAAGCACTGCTGATATGGGCATGTCTTAAAGGTAACTGAAACGCTATTACTACAGTTGATAGTAAAACTGAAATGTTCTGATAACGGCACATACAATAATGATACAAATAGCTGCTCGACTGGTTCACAGACATGAAACACAAATAAGGAGGGTGACTCCCATTACTAACGATGGCGCAGAGTATCAAACTCCGACGGGAGTTCACGGACTCGCAGGCAGAGAGTGACCAGCCTGTCACTCCTGCATCACAATGGACAATGATAACAAATATTTACAGCTAATGAAAGTCAGGAATGACACTCCCTACCTGTAAAACAAATAACATACGTCAGAGCTTTTATAATAAAAACCTGAACATGAACATGCTAATTACAACACGATAATTCTAATGCATAAATTAGCAATAATTTATGCACTCAAGGCTACAATGATTTAGCATTTATTTTGATGTTAGATCGCACTTAAGTGAATAATTATAATTTTTGAAGTTTATGATATTTCACTAGACTAGGCTTACTAACTAGTTAGATTAGGTTTACTTAACTAGTAAAGTTATTTTTAGCTAAATTATGAAGTTATTTTATTTTTTTATCATAATTATTAATGTTTTTTAGAATAGGGTTGGGCAAATTTCAATTTTGACAATATAGGACATCTTTCCTCATAACTCCCCACCCTCAATTTGATCACTTTTTTAGTTATTCCATGTTTTTTTTTAACATTCTAAGCAATAGGTCTATGTGATTTCCTATTTAGGTAAAATAACTGTCACTAGGACAATTAATCGTCCTGCATAAATTTTTTCAGGACAGCAAAAGTCCTGTCCGAACTTTACAGTCCATGTGTTTTATGCAGCAATGCCATTTAGGTGAACATACTGTATCATGAGTTTTACTTTTTGGTGAGTTTAATAGGAACATTACCATGTTGCAAAAAAAAATATGAAAATATTTATTTTATCATAATTGAGTAAAAAAAGAAAAGGTTTAACAATATATGAAGCAATCTAGAATGTTTTGAACATTTACTTTTCATGCTTGGAAGAAAAACTTGATTCAAGCAGTTACAAAGATTACATTCTTAGTAAAGCTATTTCAATAATAGTTGATGAACTGACTGAGTAAATTAGCAATAAATGTCAGATTTAACTGCGGAACAATGCAACACAATTACAACTAGAGCTTTAGAGCCCTTGCTTCAGAAATCGTTTGTATTCAGCAAAGAAATATTTTACTATGGAGTTGAAAACAGATATTACTACTGTATGAGATTGTTACATGATAAAGACTGTGAAGATTTACAACCCGCCCCCCTCACTTGTAATGAAAGATAAGTCTTCAGTACAAAAAAAATATTTATTACAAATTGTTTGGGAGATTTTATTTTGTGCTATGCTCATATTCTTCCTTGTTCTGAGGATGCAATGGAATGCACAATTTGATATTCTAAATAAATCCATTTTTATATGTCGGCCGTATACAAAAATTACATTTTTGTTTTTCTTAAAGAATGTAGCAGTTACTCTATCTTTATCGCCTGTTTTCATTTTAATATGCTGGAATATATAATTTGCTGCCATTAAATAAATTTCAAAATGTTTTTCATCTGCATATTTCCCCCCTCCCCCCCCCCAACCTTTTGAATGGGTAAGAAGTAGGGGAATTGGGAATTTATCAGCTCGTTTTAAAACTTAGAAATCATTTGCAACATAGTTATGATAAAAATCTAACTACATTCAGGCATTAGATCAGAAAACTGTCAAGAAATTATTGATTTTTTTATTATTTAACAATACTAGTCTTCATTGTTCCAATTATTTAATAAATTAGTAATCTAAGAATAAGTTTGAAATGGGAAAAGTCTAATTGAAACCATTGAGAGCTATCAAATGAAGTATCAGTTGCCATGACTATTAAATTAAAAAGCATCAAAGTGAGTTTTTTTTAATATTATTAAATACATTTGTCATTATATCTAGCCATTTTGTTTTTCAAGATGGTTAGAATCATGGGTCTGAATAATGTATTGTTGCCAAAATAATTTTCCTGTTACTGTACATCAACTTAGCCTAACCATGCTTAAAACGTTCAAAGTTACAATTGAGCTCTGTTTTGGAAACTTGGCCCAGAAATGATATACATAAATATTGGATATCATTGCAAATACACTGTATATACTCCAAATTTATCTAAAGCCACACTCTTCACTCTAACTGTACTGTTTCATTAATTTTTTCCCAGTTAAATATTCCCGTTAACCTTTAAGTATGAGAGTATCGCGACCATCTAATGGACGTTTGTAGTAGGATGTGGCATGTGTTAAATTCATGTCCTTTAATTTTTTTTTTCAGGTTAAACTGGTGTGGCATTGTTAAGTCCCATTCCACTCTAGCCATTTCAATACACATTTCAATCAAAATAATAATATCCTGTATTTTTAAATTGGCTGCTGCATCACACAGAGAGGGAGAGAAAAATAGTTTATTTTTACAAGAAAATAATTTTAATAGAGTTCATTTCAAATATTTGAGGAGGGGGGGGGAGAATTGTTTTCACTATAAAATAACAATTTATGAAACATCAAAACAATTTATTATTTTTCAGTGCTTTCCCGTTAGCCTAGTGTAGACTATATTTTGTTTTTAAAATTGCATTTTTTTTATTAACCATTTCGGATCTCATGTACTATAGATTAACATTTTAATTACTGTATAATAATAATACTGATAAACTTTAGTAATAAAAAAATCAATATTTTTTTTTTCTATTGTCAGGTTATGATGGAATTTTCAAGAAACGAACTGGCAAAAAACATGATGGCTGTGCAACATTTTACAGGACTGATAAATTTACATTGGAAAGTTCACGTACAGTAGAATATTTCAAACCAGGGATTGAAGTTCTCGACCGGGATAATATTGGATTGATACTTCTGTTGGCACCTAGAGATCCTATGTACTCGGATAACAAAGTTTGTATAGCCAACACCCATCTTTTGTTTAATCCTCGTCGTGGTGACATTAAATTAGCCCAAGTTAGTCTTTTATTTGCCGAAATCGATCGTATCGCTCTCAATTCAAACTTAACAAAACGACATCCGATTATTGTATGTGGAGATTTTAATTGCGAACCATTCTGCGAACTGTATAATTTTTTAGGTCGTGGAAGATTAAAATACCAGGGTCTTGTAGCTGGAAAAATATCGGGGCAAAAAGATGGGATGCGGGGACCAGCTAACATTTTAAGCAATCCTCTAATACCCACATCCGTAGGTATCTCAGAACAATGTAAATTTTTAGAATGCAGCGATCAGCTAAGTCATGCATCCTCAAGTATAGACAATTCATCTAAAAGAGACTTGTATAACCAATCGCAATCATCCTATGAATTAGATCATATGTTAGATGATACTGAAGACAGTGATGCTTCACCAATTAAATCCTTTTCAACAGGTAAACTTAAACATAATCTGAAATTGGTATCTGTATATAAACATTTTTTACAACGAGCATCGGATGAAAGGGAAGTTACAACCCACCACACTAAAGATGACTGTACTGTGGATTATATATTTTATTCTGTTAGTAAAAAGAAAAGTAAGATTAAGAATCATAAACTTACATATACTAACATCCAGGAGGGTCAACTTCATTTATTGGCCCAGTATGGTCTGCTAAGTAGCAGTGAGTTGGACAATTTGGGTGGGTTACCCAATGCTGGACTCTCGTCTGACCATTTGAGTATAATGGCCAAATTTCTACTAAGCTAACCTTTGCATTTAAAATTTAGATCGTTGTAAATATCTAGTCAGAAAGTTTGATTTTGTTTAAACTTTCACATTTTGATGTGTTTTGAATAAGAACTTTTGTAATATTTCTTTTTCAAAATACAATCTTTGTATGTACAGATGTGGAGTGGAAAAAAAAAACAATTCTGCAGGTTGAAATATGTTTTGTTTTTTTATTTTGTATAAAAAAATTATTGCTTGCTTTATTTCTTGAGTGGTCTTTAACTTGGATGAAAGATTAAACAAGTGGGACAAAAGTAACTGGAGACAAAATATTGGAAAAATTTTAATATTATAATTGACTTGTTTGTGTAGGCTATATATGGTCTTTTTTTTGATATCATATATGCATCGAATAAACCCAACGAGGTAGCTAGAGAATTTTGTTGGAGAGGGGTTCGGACTTTTTTCTGACTTTAAGTCAAAGTTGAAGGGGGATGCTTCCCCTTAGCGACACCCCTGATTAAACCATATTTCTTGAAAAATTTTATGAAATAAAGCCGTATTGGCTTCCAGTACTTTAACTTCTTCCTTCCCCACCTCTGTTACTTTGTCCTGTTTTTAATTTTTCATTATATTTTCTTTGGTCAAGGTAAAATCATTATTATATATTAGACATTAAATGAATGTGATTGAAATTTCACATTCTGTATATTTTCTTTTGGCCCATACTCAAAATGAGGCTGTCATNAGATCTTCCCCTAATACGAAAAATAATTTAAAAAAAAAAAAACTTTTTGGTAGTAGCAAAAAGCCTGTGACAAAATACAGTGAATTCATAGTTTCTATTGTTTTTAAATAGCTTTACGCCAGAATCCAAAATGGATGCCAAGCAGGAATAGACGCTTGCTGGAACATTACTCAAGGTTGGATAATTTTCCATTAGATGGTGCACCACCATATTGGGGATTAACTGTTAGAAATTTCCTTATTGCCACATTTTCTGACATGAATTGAATCAATTAGCAATGTCATCAATCACAAGAAGACATTGTCTTATTCCAATCTATTTTCCGATAGGATGTATTAAAAAGTTTGACCTTTATTCAACATGGGGCCATTAACAAAATAAAGAAATTAAAAAAAAATGTTCACAGAAGCTTTTGCATAATTTTATTAACATATTTGAGATAAAAATGTCAAAGAGGAGTATACATTATACTCGTTTCATTGTGATATCTACTGTACAACTATAGAAACTAACGGTTCAAAACAATATAATAAAAAGACTTGAAAACGGCCCCTCAGAGACAGAAATCGATCAACAATCAAATAAAATTATTTTATATACAAGCAGAAAAAATGTCATTGGTATCATTAGTATTTATTACCAATTATAGTATTCAAGTATGAGGACTTCTAGAATGGCACTTAGGCTTTCCCTCTGTGATTACTCCAGGAAAAAAAGCCTTTCCTGATCCGATATACCGGAGGTTGGTCTTCGAATCTCGAGATACACTGTATTTGCCAAAGGTTCTGGTACCGTGATCGTAACCTCACAACAAACGACCAATTTTATTTCTTGGAAAAAGATTTTACTGAAAGCGCTGCTTTGATGTCTAATGCTTCTTGATGGCTATATCCTTGTCAAACTTAAATTCAATGGATAGCGATGAGGAGGACATTATTACTGCAATGTTATGCTTGTTGATGAAAAGGAAAAGACTACAAAGAACTGATACATACAATCACTTTCTACATGTTACTTATTAATCCTATCAAAATTGGTTTCCAAAAGAATAGATTTGAATGTGTGTGTGTATAAAAAATCCTCTCTCATCTTAGCATAGTGAGCGATTAAAGTCTTGAGAGAGAAAATCTCAAAACGTAAAACAGTTGTCTACTTCTGCAATTTATCAGAGATTTATCTATCACCTCAGTTTTCAAATTATCGCTGGTGTCAAATTTCACTTATTCTGAGAGATTTTATCTCCCATGTATGCATGACGTTATACCAGTGGTTTTAACCAGTGTTCCATAGACCTTTTGGAAGTGTTCCGTGAAAAATGAAAACACATCTTATTTTACATTTTGTCAACAGAGTGACTAAAGAATTATATTCAATTAAATTGTTAATTTATTGACGCTAGAATTTTATACAAATAAAAATATCACATATCAAATTGCTCAATTAAAATTTTGTTAGTTGCTGTCAACTAACCAAAGTAAATGTATACATACTGTATGTATGCATATAATGACAGAAAAATACTGTTGTAGACAACTGTGAAGTATGCTAACTACATACTGTGCAGACTATAACATTTTTCTGTCATACGCGTGCATGAGTATAACATTTTTTGGTTAGTTGACAGCAGTTAACAAAATTTTATTGATAATTTGATTTATGACATTTTTATTTTCTAAATAAATACATTTAACTGTTTAATTTGAGTAAAATTTATAATATATTTATATAAATATAATTGTTGGTCTGTCCATAACAAATATTGAAATGTAACTTATTGGGGTCGGTTCTAACAACAGTGGCGCCCCCATGCAAATTTTTCAACGACATCCCATTATTAAGGGGGGAAAAACAGTGAAAGTTAAAAATATATATATATATATATATAACCAAGAACTTTTTATTCATATGTTAAATAATATGGTATTTCTGTATGAAAAAAAAAAAAAACTATTTTTATTTCCTATTATTTTTATAATCCTCATAAACTTCACTAATATTTATTATGAGCAGAGTGGCGCTCCCAAGCGATGATTGTGATAAATGGATATGTTTAACTTTAATATAGCCATGGACTATGACTATAATAAAAGACCTGACTCTTTACTTCCCCCACCCTCTATTTTTAGGTTTAAGTGTTTCATCAAAGTTTTTGTTCATAATTTAAGTGTTCTGCAGTATTCAAAAAGTTGGGAACAACAGCTTTTATACATTTGCATTTATCAATACAAAGTATTATACTGACTAGTCTATTAAGTACAACAGAATTTCTCTGATCCGAATGCTTCGGTAGATATGCCTATTCATCATAGATAAATATAAATTTGCGTTTGAGAATTAAAAAAAAAAAAACTTTAAAAGTTACAAATGTGCTGTTTTTTTTAATAGTTTAAATCTTTTTTTTATTTTTTTTAATGACAATTTTGTACTTAAAAATCAGACTATTTTAATAAGATTTAAGCAAAATCTACTTTATAAAGACCTAGCGTTGTATTGACAGAAATTAAAATACAAAGAAGGGGAAAAATTGCCTTAGAAAGATTGATGTGATTTTAGCTTACACAAAATAAATACACTACACCCATATGCATAGATTTTTATGTTGCCACTCATAAAAAATATTTTTTTTTTAAATTCAGTAGGCCTACTGGTATTATTAAAAAATATAGGTGAACTTATAAAAATTTTATTTTATTTCATTACTCAGTTCATAAAAATTTGCTAATATGGAGGAGGTGAACTTCTCGTCTTGTCAAGTAAATCCAATAATATATTCTGAACAGTTTTTTTATGGTAATATTCAGGCAAGTAGCTACCACCCGGAGTAGTCCAGGGTCCCATGAATTTTTAGCCTACAGTAAACTATATTTCTCTTAATAAAAATTTGTTTGGATTTTTTTTATTTTTTTATATAATAATTAAGGCAAGTTTAACTGAGTTAAAATTAAAAAAAAATGTACTAAGATTTCCTCCCCCCTCACTCTCTTTTTCATAATAAAATGAGATAGCCAGAATAATGATAGGTTTTTCAATTCGATGCACATAGCAAAACCAAATTAATTAAAGGGTTGGGGTTTTGTTTTATGATCCCCCCCCCCCTTCCCGTCCAGGACTCTTCATCTGGACTGCCGATCCCCGCATAGGGCCCTTCATAACCTTAGGTCTAGGAACCCTTTATTCTCTAGCTACGCCAATGGTAATATTACCACATAATCAGATTAAGCAATTTTGGAGTATTGGCACATTATTAAGAGCCATTAACTAAAAAAAAAAAACTGCTAAGGTCTTTAGATCCATGGATTTTTTTTAGAGCTCATCATTTAAGTAGCACTTTATTCCTTTTTGTAAATGAAAGTTGAGCTACAGTACTATCATTAGTTTACTTTATGCCAGTAAAAATGTTTTAAAATGGTCAAAAATTCGGTAAATAGTTCAACTAAAATACTTGTATTATAATAGATTCAAAAGATTTTTGAGAACATACTGTATTATGGATTCATTCATTTGTTTTGTTTTAATAAAGGAAGTGAATTAGCTCTTTTTTTATGCACAATGTAAAGTTGTATCTTTCATTTTTTTATAGCTCTTCATAATCTTGCTTGTGCTCGACTATTTCTACCATTTCTGCCTTAGAAGAAATCACTTCACAATTCATCATGAAAAACACTGCTAATTTTTTTTTATGCAGAATGGAGTTGAAGTTTAGATCCTATTTGACTCTGATTTCCGATATGGCCATTCTTCGATTTTGGGGTCCACTAATTTTGAATTGAGGCTCAAAATTAAATTATCTACTCCAACAAAAAGAATTGCGTAATCTGATAGCCCATTTATTAGGGTTTTCAAAACTGGCAATGAAAAGATAACTAAGTTTATTAATCTTTTTATTAACTATTCTTTAGTGGCTCTGTATTTTATACTATAGATTAGCGTTTAACATTGGTAAAAAAAAAATCATTACCGGTAACTGAAATTATTATTCATTATCGAATCGATATTGATTATTTACCGAACTTAATATCATAAAAAAATATTATACTTTACCATTATTTTTTTAAAAAAAAAAAACTTTAAGATAAATATTTTCCAACGAAAAGGAAATGCTTAAGATCTATATTTAAAAAAATCTAATTACAGAATATTAGTAGTATTACGCTATAGCTATAGGTAAACATTGGAAAAAGTGAAGAAATTATATTCATGCATCCCAGGCCATATATTAATATATTTTACACATTTATATAAAAATGACTTGTTTTCCAAAATATATACCAAATATAGGCCATTTATTTGAAAAGGAAATGCTTAAGATCTATTTTTAAAAAAAAAACATTTTACAATTATTTATTACATTATAGGCCTAACCTTGGAAAAAGTAAAGAAATTATATTCATGCACCCCAGTCCATATTTGTGATTGTATATTTAATTATATTTGCAATGTATATTTTAATTTGGTTTCATTTATTTTTTAAAGAAAATAATATATTCGGTAAACTTTGGTAATTTTATCATTATCGATAACATAAAAAAATAGCATTACCAATTATCAAATCGGTTAAATGTTCAAACCTACTGTAGATTATAACAAGAGATTTACCTTTTTTAATACAAATCTGAAAAGAAAAAAATTACAATTTAATGGAATTAAATATTAACAAANATTTAACCTATATATATATTTTTTTTTTTTTAGTCAATGGAATTAATATTTTTAGTATGTTATTTTGCATTAAAAATTGATCAAATCAATTTGAAAATTGAGACATTCTCCTGACTAAAAGACCATAGGTAAAATGTTTTTTTTTTTTTTTGAGAAAAACGAAAATGAAAGTTTTTAATACTTTTATTAATAGTATTTTGAATGTGAACATCAATCAAAAATTTTAATTTCATAATAAACGTCTTGGCAAACTAATTATTGGGTAATTATTTTGGAAATATATTCTTTCAAAATTTAGCATAATTTGTGCCCTTTTTTACAAAGAACATAAAATTTTCTTCACATAATTGAAATAAGTGAAATATTGTTTATATACAAAGTATAAATAAATATACAAAAATGAATGAAAAAACTGGTAAAATACATATTTATTAGGAATTTACATGAATTTCCTCCATAACACATTCAATCCAGTTCCTGCCTGAAGGTGACATGAACAAAATGGTGGCGGTGGTGAACTACTTTATCACCGTTCGCTATATTAATATTCTGAATTTAATACTATTGGATAATAATTAGGGAATGTTGCCATGTTATATTATAAAAACTTTTGATAATGCCATTTTATGGAGTCAGGAGAGGCTTCAAGCCTGGAATATTTAGTGTATGGGCTGATTGTGAAAAACAGATAAAAGGCTTTAAAAGACCTTTGTTTAAAAATGGTTTAATAGTTTTGCAGAAGCTGAAAATTTTGTAAAG
>PXIH01S0003621.1:28776-39120 GCA_003024985.2 Euperipatoides rowelli | reverse complement strand
GATATAATGATGTATTTTATACTGATCTACTTTAATATTATTACATCGTTACTCTCATCATTTAATAATAACTAGCAATGAAACCATAATAATAATGCGATATAATGATGTATTTTATATTGATCTACTTTAATATTATTACATTGTTACTCTCATCATTTAATAATAATAACTAGCAATAATACTGTAATAATAATAATGCGATATGATGTATTTTATACTGATCTACTTTAATATTATTAAAGGTTGATCTAAAGTATCATCCTCATCGTCAGAATCATCACCTTCAATTTCATCAGCAGAAAGTCCTCAGTGCAATCTGTGTAGATGGTCACATGACCTTTGAGAAATGTTCTTGTGAGCTTTAGGTCAAAGCCTAAAGCCGGATGACCCAATACACAAAATGTTTTTTTTACATTCTTTTTTATAATTATTACTGCCACTATTTAGTTTATTACTGACCGCACAACTACTATTACAGTTTATTCTTTATGTTAGTGGAGCACATTTAGGTTAGCATACTTTAGAAATAATAATATATTTTATATAAAATAAACCTGGATGTATAATGAATGTACTGTATATAATCCAGTATAGCCTACTGTATATGTTATTGCAGGAAAATGTTTATTTTAGGTGGTTTAGCTTTAGCTAAAATGTCTTATATGTTTTAATATTTGTACCTTCTGGTTATACTTTTATTATGCAGGCAGGGCATTCTGTCTGTCTGTCAGTTTCATATTATGTTCACAGATATTATTAGTTCATAACTAAAGCATTATGCTGTTGATGTGCAATTTTGTTGATGTACAACAAAACTTCCCAAGTTGGTTGAAAAATATTATTTTTCAAAGTCATTGTCAACAAATATCAGGTAACGTAAACCTTTTTTTTTTTGCAATATTACATGCAGAGATACAGTAGCCTACTATATTTGTTCGATAGCATTGCCATAGGCAATATCAAGTTATTTTTCTTTGCTTATAAATAATCACTAAGGATAGTTTTTAAATAAAAACATGAGAAAACAATTCAGCGGTTTAAAAAATCTCCACCATCCAGGGCATCTAATTTAACATAAAGCTAATCACTGAAGCTAAATTTTATAAAAATTAAACATGGAAGAATAATTTCAACTGAAAATTAAACAAATATTATTAGTTAAGCATACAAAAGGACATGATATTTTATTTATACGAATAAAAATTTAAGAAATTAAAAAATTGAGAACCCAATCCGCAATCTATCTGGCTAATTATTATGTAAATATTTCAGTCACTGATAAAAACTTCTTATTTTCTTTATTCTAAACAGTTTTCAAGGCATTAAAAGTAAATAAAATTAAAGTACAATAACTAAACTGTAAAAGAAAAGGTCAGATTGTTTTAAGTATTTCAAAACGTGTTGAGTCTGTTGACAGAGACAATTCAGATTGTTGATCCAAATAAATACTGTATAACGAGTGATGGCTTATAATAGTCAATTTAAAATTCCAAAACCTGTTTCATTTATAAAAGCTTAATTTATTTCTTGTTTGGAGGGGGGGAGGGGTGAGAATGGGGTGGGAGAAGACATTTGAACTTTGTAATGAAAGAAATGACATATATTTAGCACCTAAAAGAATTTTATAGAACACCCAGCTATCGAAAAGCCTAATTTAACATTGGCCATTAATAAACCTATACCGTACTGTATATGCAATATATTGGAAACATTTTCAATACTATTATTTTACATCCAGAAATTTATATTTAACAAAAAAATCATTAACAAAATTAAAACAATATTAAAATGTGTTTTAAAATGTTCTCATGCTTACTTCTTGTTTTCAATAAAATCCTGCAAATATGCAATCACATGCTATTGGTGTATCGAGAAATATAGCCCAACATCCATTATCATAAAATTTTAATACTCCTTCAGGAATCACAAATGTTGGAAGCTGTATTTTAGACTGTGTTAATTCTTCTTCATATTTGATTAAATCAAGTTGGTCAAAGCCAGTTTGAACTGGTTGTGTCCCTTCAGAGCAGCCTAAAGTGAGATGAGCTCTTCTTCCGATTCCCACTGTAGGTTGAAATCTTGTTAGCCTTTGAGCTGAAATTACGACAGTCTTGGATAAATGAAGACTAGGATCTGTGTAAATTGAAGTTGCATCATTTAAACTCAAATTACCCAAAATGGAGGTTAAAACGGCCATTAAATCTAACTTTGAAACAGAAATGGGCATTTGAGAGTTTGTAATTTGATCATTTTGATTCCATAAAACAAGTTCTTGTTCCCCTAATTTTACTCTAGCTCCAAATGTGCGTGGAGTAATAGTAAATCCAACAATCTTGAGTTGAAAACATTTCCCACAGGATTCTTGGACAATCTTTTGCTGGAAATAAAACTGTGAACCTGGCTCAGTACCTTGATTGCAGTATTTAGTAGTGCAGTGTAGCGTATGGCCAATTTTATTAAAATACTGAAAAGGATCTAAAATTAATTCAAAAATATAAAAGTTAAATAAACACATACCAATAATAAATTATATCTTATTTATTAGAACTTCAAAAAATCAAATAAAAATATAAATTCTTTCCCAATAAAATAAATAAAAATTAATATTTCAGAATGAATGTTTGAACACATAGGCCTACTGTAAACTCTCGGTTAAAAGCAGTTCTTGGGTAAAAGCGCAAGGGAAATTCTGAAAAATGAATGAATATAAAAGCGCATATCGGGTAAAAGCACCAGCCAAATTTTGAAAAATGAACGAATATACTGTAAGTGCATGCTTTTGACCGTGAGTTTACTGTAAATATTTTTAGTTCTAATAAATGTTTGAAAATAATAAAATTAAAGACAAATTACTATCTCTTAACTTCATACTGTATGGAAGCTTGCTATATATTCATAATTTCTATATGGATAATCTTTAATTCAGGCTAGAAATAAAAATCTTAAACATTATTTGAAATCTCAAATAAGGCTGTGTGCAGATAAGCTGTTACATATCAAAGATTATGAGTTATTTTTTGCTGAGTGTCGCTGACTAACTTTTAATGTATTAATAATTTTTAGATTTTTTATTTAAAGTAAAATTTATATATAATTAAACAAACGTAGGCTATACATTTTGTTTTTGCAATAATTTATAGACCTGTTTGTTTATTTGCTGAAATTCAGAATGTCTAAAAAACAAAGACGTCAACATAATACATTTCTTTAAGATAAAAGTTGTTTTACTTAATATAAATTAAATTCCTTGTTTTTTAATTTATAATCGTCTTAATTTATTAAAAATTAACTTCCACTGCAAAATACTTTATCAAAGAAGTTTTGAAAATAAATATTTAATAATTGCAGTATTATTAATGTTAATGCTTACTGCATATTAGTTAAATGACCGTTATACTTACTATGACGATGGCTGTGCTGACGTTTCATGACATCACAAGTGTTGCAATAGAATGAAAGCTACCACCATGCTTTGGCCTCTCTGTATGTTTTCTACTCTGTGCCAACCAGTAACTTCACCAACAGTATAAATTTACTGCCATATTTAAAATTTTAAAAATAAGTGGGCCCGTAAAAACCTCAAGCTCAGGGCCCCTAGAAAATTAGATCTGGCCCTGGATTTGGTTTAAAGCTGTCTGAACAACTTTTATCATATTCAAACTGGTGTCAATACAAACTATAGTGAGGTCATTTATGTTTTTGAAATAGTTCAGAATATTTTTGGCAATATTGTTAGTAGTTATTGTGAAAAATAGTCCTCCCAACACCAACCATTGGGGAACTTTATTAGAGCAACCAAACTCAAACCTTTGATCCTTATTGTACACTTTTAGTATTTGCAATCTATCTGACAAAAATCACGTTAACCTTTTTATATCAAGTGGGGATAGTTGCATGTGTATCAATGATTTATAAAAATATTATGATCCAAATGATCAAAGACCTTCTCGACAGTGACTACTATTAACAGCCTTATTATTAAGTTTATCTATGATCTCAATATAATTTCAATGTATGCTAAGATATACTGAGTAGTAAATGCTCTGGGAGACAGCCAAACTGTCGATCATCCACTTGAATTACATCCGGCAATATCAAATTGAAAATGTGTTTTTTACATCTTAGCTAAGACATACAATATGGATGTCAGTCTGATCATACTTGGGTTGGAAGGATTCCCACTTTTGAGAAATGGTATGAGAAAGGCGGACCTAGCCAGGATAATGGACGGTAGCTAACACATATTTAAAGATCGATTTATCAGAAAGGTAACAGGCTCACAGATCTCTTTAACAAACTGCTTGAGAATAAAATTAGGAACTCTATCGGGTGACTCAACAGAATTGGTGTTGATTTTTTTTAGTTCGCCTAAAACCCAGAATAGACTACCGTTATCTTGAAAGATAGGAATACCTAGAAGATAGGTCGGCAACTCAGTATTGTTTAGGGCAGGTGAGTGTTGTGTCTATATTATTTATGAATTCTATTAAAAATAATTTGCAATTGTGATTAATGTAATAGGTTTCATTAGAAAATTTATTAGAATGACCATTAATTTATTTTCTCAATTTTTCACTAGATGTCACTAGTTGCTGGGTTTGTAAGGGTTTTCAACTAGAATCTGTGCAGACTGTACTTGTAAAATGATAGTGTCAGATACGGTCTTATGTATTGTTTTTATGTATTCTTATCNGTTAGTAGCCAATAATAATAGAACAAACACGATGCCTCATCATAGATTATATTGTGTACTGTTTTTCATTGTTATTGGTAAATCTACAATGTTACGATTGCTTATTCCTATGCTAAACATTGGTCCATCAGGGACGATTCTAATTTCTACGCAATTTGAAAAGATTAAGAATGGAATCAGCCATGTGTTAGTTAAAATTGCATGGAATAATGATTTATTATGATTTGTAAATCATTACAATTAATGTTTTCACTGTCATTTGTGCATTTGAAGTGATTTTTATATTTCGAATCATTATTCATTCTGGGGAAATTGATGTGCTTGTTAGAAAATGGGCTTATATGATATAACCAACCTGTTTTGTAATTGCAAATTATTAGTGATTTTAGCTATTCATACTACTATTACTGTATTGTGTTATTAATATAGTGATATGTTAATTGTGTAATCTTCGATATTTGATCGGAGTCCAAAATCTGAAAATCACATAAGTATAGGCTACTGTACTTGTATAAAATGTGTCCTACATTTCAACTAGTCTGTCTACATCGATTGTAATTTTCATTGGGGTTTAATTCTGAGATCTCCTACGTTTTAAATTGTTGTATGTAATCTTGAATTGATTTGTTGTTCAATAGTTGCTACAAAATTAAACAATATTTTAATAATGGTGGTTATGGTGCCACAGCATTCGTGAACAGTATTAGTAGTATATGTATTATTCCTTGTGTTGTTTACTATCCTTGGATATTTCTTGGGACTGTGAATGAAAGTCATTATGTCTTCATTCAATTAGGCTAGATAACATTTCAATTGTGTATTAGTCTTTCTCCATTGTTTGTAATTGTAGGCTACTCTTTTGTTGCATTAAGGAAATATTGTTAAAAACAAAATGTGTTTTGAAGTCCAGATTACCATGTTCAAGCTGAAAATTTATCAACACTGTGATCACCAACATTATGATGCTTAAGGCTTGGAGTTTACTAATTGGACACTAAGATTCATGCCCTTAAGGTCAGATTGGCAAACAATGATGCTCCACAAGTGAGCCATGATCATTTTCTGGTAGTTACAACCAGTGGCTAAGTTTTCATGATTTGTTTGTTGCTTCAATACATAACAATAGTGTTCTAAGTGGTGCCCAGAAGCTACAATACTTAATAAAGGGAGAGGCTTCATTGTTGATCCAATCTATTCCATTACTAATATAAATTATATGGAGGCCTGCGACACCCTGGTTCAGCATTATCAAAACATCAGGGAGGTAACACTCATTTTGCTTTGAGTAAGCTAGGTGACACTAGTAATAAATGTGTGAGGGCCATTTCATGTCATGGTGGTTTTCCTGTTGATCAGTGGGATGTTATGTTAGTCCACATCATCACATAGCTGTTGGACAATAATTCTTATAGGGAATGGGAACTAATATTGGACAAAAATGAACTACTTTCATTTTCAAAGTTTTTTTAATCACGTGCACCGGCATTACTGCTGCATCAGTGGTCACCAAAACCATTGCTCCTACAAAATAACAAGACTAGATTTGCATCAGTATATCATGGTGCTATTTTTGGAGATTGTCTTCATTGTGGAGAGCAACATGAGCTACACAGGTGTGTTGGATTCATCAAGCTAGCAGTCAGGCATTGATCAAGTGTTGTCAACTATGTTTCAACTGTTTACGGGGTAGCAGCAGCCTAAACATTGTAAATCTGGTAAACGTCGCACATGCAATGGTTATCACCACACACAACTTCATTTTGAGAAAACTGCTACAGCAGTAACTACAGATTTTAAGAGTCAAACATCTTTGACAACTAATCATTTCACCCAGCCACGTATTGCTAATCAGGTTCTGCTGTAAATGTATTGGGAAATGATGGACTATTTTTTTTTTTTTGGGGGGGGGGGTGAAAGAGGGGTTTAAATGCTGTTCTATTTCCTTGAAAGAATAATATGAGAAAATATTACTTGGCTATTCTTTATATATAGTATAATTGTCCAATAAGGATCTCTTTGACATAAGAACCTGAGAAAACAATCAATTTGCACATGATTAAATATAGAACACATTCAATACATCCATACTTAGAAATGTTCCTTATACAAATGCATTGATAGATTTTATTGGTTAGTTTATATTGCCCACATTGATATTATGGTAAACAAAATAGCCTATTTAAATAAAATAAAATTTAAAAGCAAAATTTTACTTAATAATGTTTGGCGTTAACACTAATTAAGGTAGTCAAATTGAATTTATTTTGCAACTTACCTTTATAATTAATGTCCATCCAGATGTTACAAAATCTACCAATAAATATGGGAACTTTTAAACAACTTCTGTAAACTTGATAAGCAAAGTCAAAAATTCTATCGGATTCCCTTTTACTTAAAAATAACCCAAAATAAATAGGAATAATTTGAACATATTGCTTTAACCTTGCCTGGATTATACTAACAGAAACATTGTGCTTGGTTTTTTTTGAAAGTTCTTCTGGATTGAATTTCCATGGTGTATTGGGCTCAACTATAATTACAATATAGGAATTTTTATTAGCTATTCTAAAATACTGTTTAACTTCCCACAAAGTGATATTTGTATTATCAACAATAATAACTTGAGCTCCTTGAGAACAAAAGCTTTTGGCTATATCCTGGCACCATTGATGTGCATCTTTTAATTTGTTTTTATCAAATTCATAAACTCCATCTCTTTGAAAGTAATAATCTGCAGAACAGATTTTGGCATGTGGATGGATTTTCATAAGATGGCAGCCTAAAGTAGATTTGCCACTGCCAGGAAGCCCACGAAGAATAAACATTATATTGAAGGATTCCATTATTTTTAGAGTTCTTTTATCTCGAAGAAAAGGAAAATTTGTTTGAAAGTCATCCTCAGTGGCTTGTATAATCAATTTCTGTCCCATGATGTGTTCTACACCAACAAAAGCTCTGTAAAAAAAAAGATCATGCTATTACATATATATATAAAATAAAAAAAATGCCTGCCTGTCTGCAGACATAATTCAACCGAAATTGTGGTAGCTTCAAAACGTCTAAAGTGCAGTTTACTAGATGTATATTTTACTAAATAAATGTTAGAATTTTTTTTACATTTATATAAAATTTAAACATCCAAATATTCCGATGTTGATATTTGGATGGTATTCAATTTTTACAATAACTATTACCGTAATATAAAATATAGATGTAATGTATATGTTTTCTAAGTATTAATGTTGAAGAAGCTGGCCTTTCCTGTTCATATATTACTATAGCTGTGAAGGCATTTCTAATGCTACAAGTAGGCTAATGATGAAATTATTAATTATCAATCTCCATATATAAGTGTAAAATTAAAAATCGTAAAGGCAAACAGACTCAAAGCATTGAAAGTTTTGAGTAATATTATTTTTCTAAAAAAAAATAGCAATATTTCCCCCATCAAATTAATAAATCTATATGAAGAAATTACTGCCTTCGACTTATTTTTGTGTATTTTTTTTTCAAATTGATGACTTGTGAGCTTTTGTTCAAGTCTGTTACTTTTAAAAGGCAAGTTTTGGCATGGTCACAGGTCTTTTCCTCTCAACCTAAGTGCTTTACACAACAACAATGACATCTACTGTACATACAGTGTGTTCAATATACTCATTAGTCATTTTTAATAAATAGAGTTAGGCTATTATTGTTTATAAAATTAAGAACTATAGCCTATGTCTTTTTTTTTTCAGATTTTGATCAGGAATCAATAAGATTTATTGAATAATTTTTTTTATTATCTAAAAAAATTATTTTTTCACCCTCCTTCACCCACAAATAAAATTTTTAATTATTTAACCGAATTTCCATTTTGATATTATTTAGAATCCACAAATTATTATTATTATTATTAAAACGTTTATTTAGCTATAAAATAGGTCTACTATATACATAAGGAAATATATATGTCAAATAAATTACAAATATAGTCAGAGGCCCAAAAAGATAAGTGACTATTTACAATGAAGGAAATAATTAACTTAAATAAACAGTATATTAATTTAGATTGTTAATATTAGTTATAAAAAATTTGTTAAGAGAAATGTGGCACAATATTAAAGCCTAAGGTTGTATGTCCTTATCATACTGAGTATAGGCGAATTTTTATATCTAGACGTCCTACATTTAGGGGCACATAGTTTATTTGCAGCTCTAGTACATCTGCCAGATAACTCCAATCGGGACTCTGGTTTGAACCCAGGATAGCAGGTAAGAAATTTAGAGGTGAATTTATCAAAAAGAATCGCCTGTCTATCAACTAATGAAGTCAGGCCTGAGATAGACCCTGATCATAACTAGTATATTTATTAAATATATATACAGTAATACATAGCCTATGCAGACATAGGCTATGTATTATATATTTAATGTTTAAGCTACTCAATAATATTAGAAAATCAATTATCAATTAGCAGTAACCATTTCTACTTGCAAGAGTTTGGAACACTGTCAAGCAAGACCAAGAGATCTTGCTGTCAAGAAACACTGAATGCTGCAATCACATGACTAGTAAGAAATTATGCTGATTCCATGAAAATACAATATCCTTGACATCAAATCTTACAACTATTGACAAAGGAACATAAATAAGGTTACTATGAGCCTTTTTTCCATTTAATTATGGGTGGGTGGATTGATAAATAATTAGCTAAATTTAACCAGAGTGCTGGATAAGAATCAAATGATTTACGGTATTTAATAAATTAATAACCAAGAAAAACATAAAAGAATTACAAGCATTAAACACAATGAAACAAGGAATGGATGAGGGGTAAAAAGGCACATACATTTTTTTATGGCCTATGGTGAGGTAGGCCTAGGGGATATTAGGCAATTGGTAAGAAAAAACATTATTATTAGAAATAAATTATGCAACTGATATTTTTTTCTGATAAGGAAAATTTTGAGTAAGAACAACCATCATCTATATAACAATAATATTAAGTGAGATGCCAATTTCTGTAAAATCGGAAATCTCTATGACAAAATGGTTATGGCGGACCTAAAATTGCTGTGCATTGATACAAGATTATTGGACTCTCAAGAAATCAAATTAAATTCCAAACAACTTGAAAGCTGGAAATATGAATTATATTTCCAAATACTGAATAGGAAGTCAAGTAATTGGGGATGGATGGAACAAATAGAAGCACCCTAGCAATGTGACGTCAAAGACTGTGAACAGAAATGGTATTTTTCTTAGAATAAAAGAAATTAAATTTTAACATTAAAAATAGATTTGATAAATAAAATATGAATAATATTTTTCTTCTCAGTCTTCCCCTCCCCTTCCCTTAATATTTAACTTAAAATAAATTATTCATTTTAAAATTATTTTACAGAAATTTTGTTTGGGTTGTTGTAATCTTTAATACAACAAATAATATTGTATACAGACAATATTATTTAAGCTCTTCAAACAAAGTCAGGATTTTAACATCAAAAATTTTGTTTAATTATTGAAAAAAAAAAAACTAAATCATTAAAGGTTTGACAAAAAACTTTAAAAAGAGTAAGATAGTAAGATAATTAAATTTGTGAAATAAGTTATAAAGAAAGATCTATTTTATTTTTAAAATTATAAAATGTAATTTTTCATTGGA
>PXIH01S0003604.1:34718-44794 GCA_003024985.2 Euperipatoides rowelli | reverse complement strand
CACAAATTTTTATTGTTCAAGGTCTGTTTCAATTGATATTTAAATTTTACCTTTCCTGTTTTGCAATAACAGGCTATTCTTGTTTTTATTATCTCCAATTTGGGTTTTGCTTGTTCTATTATGTTGTGTTTTGGTGATATGTATTTTTTTTTTTGGCTTTTTTTATAATTTCCTAGATGTAATAAGACAATTAAGTCTTTCCTGAAATTTTTCAGTTAATGAAATAAATACATAAATGTGAAACCAGCAGTGCATTTTTCAGAAAATAATGAGAGTGCCTTCACAAAGTTATGAAAAAGGGACACATGCTGGTGTACCTTGACGATATCATTCACTCTGCCTGTCGATGAACACCTATCAACCTTAAACGAATTATTGGAAGCCCTCAAATCCATCAACATGGCAATAAGACCCTCAAAATGCAAATTATTTAGGCAGTCAATTAAGTTTTTAGGGCATACTGTGGATCAAAGAGGTTGGTACCCATTACAGTAATATAAGCACCGTATTAAAAATACCTAGGCAACCACCACCAGAAGCATGAATAGATTCCTGGGAAGTGTAAATTTTTATTGTAAATTTATTAATTTACAATATAGAGTGGCAGTGCCACTCTATAATCATTTAAAATGAAAAAATGTAAAAATTGATTGGAGTAACGAGGCAGAGGGTGCGTTTTAATAAAACATTTGTAATAAAGAGTGACGCACCCTTGCATACAGCTGAACTGGAGCAGGAGAATGAGGAAGGGGACCTGCTGCCGATAGCCTACTGCTCTAGAAAGTTAAATAAAGCGGAGGTTAATTACAGTGTAATAAAGCGAGAGGCATTGGCAATCGTATATTCAGTACAGCAATTTAAACACCTAACCTATGGAAAGAAAATTCTTAAAACAGAGAGTCTAACACCCACGTTGCACGCAGGGTAATACAGCTGCAGGATGACATCGAAATTGAACATATACCCGGTAGGCTAAACAACATGGTGGACATGTTCCATTGTTTTGAAAGTGAAGAAATACAATTAAATGCTGTATATTCAGTGAGCCCTTATCAATTGAAGTTTTGAGGCTCAACAGGATGATGAAGTTTGCTTAAAAAATTTTAATGAAATAAGTGAAAGGAAATATACCAAGGATTTAATCCTAGATGAGCAACAGATCATCCTAAAAAATGTGCGTATGGCGAGTAATGGATGGATGGCATACCGAGTGTTGGTCCCGAATAAACTCAGGGAAAGGGTTATGTTCCACTATCACGATACTATAATAGCTGGGCATTTTTCTCTACCTTTTAAAATAAAACAAAATTTCACATGGGACTCTATGTTTTCTGATGTTAGGGAGTACGTGAGGAGTTGTCAGAGGAGGAATACTGTTAGAACTAAGGCTCCCCTCCAGGCAGTGGCACCCCCTAGTGCATGTATACAGAAACTTAGTCCAATATTCTGGGACCGTTTGGGGTGACCCCTAGACGTAACAAATACATGGTACTGAGGACCGACCATTTTTCTTGTATGTCCTTTGGCAGCCCCATTCCCAACCAGGAAGTAAAACTATCGCTAGGGACTATGTAGATATTTTCACCCGCTATGGCGGATCCACAGAAATACTTTCTGACCAGGGTCTTCAATTAGTTGGCCATATGTCAACACTGTGAGAAAGGGTAAATGTAAATAGGGTTATGACATCATCATATAATCCGAGGGCTAATGGGGTGTCGGAAAGGTTAAACAGCAAGGTTCTCAATTTATTATCTCATTTTTGTAATGAAAATTATGATGACTGGGACCTCATTTTACCCTTTGTTCTGCAGTCAATTAAGAACACGGAAAATAGAAGCAGCCACCTAGTCCCTTTCTTCGTTTTTCATGGGTTCTATCAAATCGACCCTGTAATTGATTTTAATCCTATTAAAAAAATAATGAACACGACCTGGAGGATATAGTAGAGGGTGCAATGGAGAAATTAGCTATTGCCCGATCTGAAGTGCTTGCTAATTTGACCAAAGCGTCCAAGTCATCAACTGCAAACAAGGGCGGAAAGCGAATATTGTGCGAGTTCACAATAGGTCAGGCCCTACTATGTCTCGATGTAGCCAGCTACGTGGGGGAAAATAGAAAATTAAAACTGTGGTACACAGGTCCCTTTAACATCATCAGGAAAATTGTACCCATCAATTACCACCTAGAGAATATTAACAAGTCAGTTAACTTTAAACGTGTTCACGTTGATAAACTAAAAGCATATTATGAGACCCGTGCTCGATGATTTTTCCAACCTCCCATTGGTCAATCCCAAAGCTATTTTTCAGACCACACTTTTACCTTCACCACCGGCTGAGAATACTAAATATTTCACGTTGGACAGGAGGGAGATCAACCTAGATACTAATAAATCTGTCAAGGACCATGAGATAGGCGTTGTGAAGAAAAGAGGGATACCTCCACCTGATGCTAACATTTTCTATGAAAATAAACCTAGCAATTTTCCTAATTTAATCGCTGGTGTTATATATACAGCAGCGCCATCACCAAATAGCTTGATGAATCAAAATTTGATAAATATAATCTCCGCTCGTCTAAACAAGCTGAGGTGAGTAACGTTAAGTTTCCCGATACTGTTGATCCCTCCCCTCGAAGACGATGCTTTGGAAATCAGGCATCCGTATGACCTAAGGAAAAGAATCTGAAATATAAAGAAATACTTTTAAACCAACAAATTTTTTTGTATGTTATCTATGTGTTTTGGTGATAAGGGAGTTTAAAGGTGCCATTAAACTTCGCTTATTAAGCATAAGCATGCACTTGAATTTGACATTAATAAATTTTTTTGGAGGAAAGCATTTAAGAAATAATCCTATGAACAAAGTAACTTGATAGTAATTTTTTTTAATTCAATTTTTTTTTTTAGAAATTCTTTTCTTTGCTATGTTTGGCTCATGCCAGAAATACTTGCTAGTTGGGATTTTTTTTTTTCGATGTAACCTCTGAAATAAAGTTAAACAATTCAAATTTTCAAATTTTTTGGGGGTAATAAAGCATAATAATCAAAAGGAAATATAAGTGAAATATCTAATGAAATAAATCTTTGACCAAACTAATCAGATTCATAATTTTATTTTTGAATAATTTTTTTTGAAAAATAATTAATATTTTTTTTACAAAGCATGGCTTGGCAGAACAATTTCATAAATATCGCCCCTGTTGGGGTTATCGACCAAATGGTGTGGTTTGGTCTCGTCTGTGCCAGACAGCTTGAGGATAGTAGCAGCCAGGCAGCTTTTCTTTCCTTCATGAGCTTTCTTTTTTCTTTGCCCCATTTTCCCTTTCCTCGAGGAGAAAAGTCTGTCCCAGGCATGGAGCCATCCATGTCTTTAGAATCGGTAATCGAGGGTGAGGCCACCTGTCTCCCCCTCATGGTGCCTTGTCTTAAACTTTTCCTTCAAGTCGGATATCTGGCGTAGATGGAAGGCATGCAGAAAATTTAACTTTTCCACTTCTTTATTAAGCAGACTAACTTGCTCAGTCAGCATTGCGAACCAGGCATCTTTGGAAGCGAGGGTTCCCTCCAACGCTCTGATTCTCTCCTGCATCTGAAACAGCGTAGTTTTCAAAGCCAATATTTCTCGGCTTTTCCGACCCATGTTTTTGTAAAGTTCTTGAAAATGGTGTAGAAAAAATTTTTATGTACACTTAAGACCGTTTATGGGTTGTGTATTCTCAGAGAATTGATAAAAATTAAATCGGGGACGAATTTTATAGTTTAACTTTCACGCCATTGTTAGTTAAAAAAAAGAAAAAAAAACAACAACAGATTTTGTTACAAATTTTGGCAACAAGTTTTAAGCCCGAGAAACCTCTAGCAGTTAGGATTGCTTGTATTATTAGATTTTAGTAACACCTAGGCCAATAGAGAAGTGAATAACNGATTTTAAGAATTTTTTTTAAACAAAGTTTTTTTGGCTTCTGGGTAGCTATGAAGTGTTTGACTTACATATTCATTTAGTCATCCTCTTCATAAATGAGTGTCAGTTCAGTATGACCCTCATTTCTTTGTCTTTTGTTTTCATCATGCCATGTAGCAGCCTCTGTATATAGAGGAAACATTTAACAGTAGTATTAATGTAATAAGTTTNTCACTTTGACCTGTATTTTACAAGTTAACCTGAAACATCCTTTTGAGTTNAATCATATTTTATTTTCTTGATTTTCCTAGAAGCTATGAGAATGAGAAAATATTTATTTTACAAACCAATTTTTTAATTTGTTCTTATAGCACATTTGAATCCATATAATTTATCTATACAGTATATACTTTTGCTTATTCTTCATCATTTTAGTCTACAGTAAAACAAACTATTTTTTTATTAAACCTATTTTTTTTTGGTTTTACAGTACACTTGAATTCATATCTTTGATCAGTAATTTTTTTAGTATTTGTTTATCACAATATTAGCCCACAATAATTTTGCATTTTTTTCCCAACCCTTTTTCTTCTACATTTTATTAAAGATTTCTGAAGACAAATCTAAACCTCTACATGTTGTTTAGATAAATATTTTTTATAGCCCGTCTTAATAATAATTAATCCAATTATTTTGTTTTCTTTTTCATCCTTAAATCGTTTTAATTTTTTTGATAATATTTAACTCATTTTGTTATAGTTTTATAGCTTATAGTCTGGGCAATAGTGCTGAAATTTGGAGGCCTATCCTAAACTATAATTTTACCTTTGGTTCTTTCTCAGAAAAGGGTCGGCCCTGCCAATTAGTTTTATACAATAGTTAAAGTTAATTTGAAAGTTTAAGTTAACTACCAGTGGGTGATCCATATTGTCACACAGTATATTAAAAATTTTAGAATATTATAATCTTCTCTAAATATTATTTGGTTCGAGAGAAGATAAATGTTAGATGTTTTTAGAACATGTTTAATACCTTTCTATACCCTCCCCTCCCCCCAGTGAGTTTTCATGACAAATTCTATTTTATAGCACAAGATATATGGATATAAACTGAGTAATTATCTCCTACAGTTTGATATAAAGCAAGAAAAAGGGATTTATGAGAGTTGTCTGAGACTTTTGCTATTATAAACTATACCTTGCTCCTGACCATATTGTGTACCTGTCTTTCATCCAAGAACCGTGAATATTGAATTTTTTTTAAATTAAATTATGTGATTATTGTGCCTCTAGAACAATCTAATGCTGTTGCAATCAAACCTGTAATATTAAAACTAGGGAAAATAATCTGCAGAGTCTGTATAAACTTTCACCCTAAAAGGGTTAACAGTTTACCCATTAATGTGTATCCAAATAGTGTATTATCTGAATTTGTATAATATTTTATCCAAGGCAAAATCCTATGTACTGTATTTATATTTTATATAAAAGAAACCTGATACTCACCTGTTATTTATTCTGGTATAGTGTTATTTGCATATGTAACCCCATTGTAATAATTTGGAAATATTTTATTCTAGATTTAATGATGTAATATTTTAAAATTTATTTTATTACCGCATTTTATTCTGTATTCTTTAATTACCAGGTCAGCTGACCCACAGTCTCCTTGATATCCAATACTATTTGACCTTGTATAAATTTGATCATGTGACATTGTAGCAGACGCTGTTATTGGAAATTATTTTTCCCGGACTTTTATCAGAGACTATAAAAACAAAATTTTGCTACTTTTTAATTGCTGAGGACACAATAAACCAGCTCTGCAGGGAGCTAACCTGTGCTGGCCAAAATCTACACAATTCAATTCTTAACCATTATGAAGACAATCAGATGCAGAACAATATTTGTACAATTTCTAAAGGAAAGGACAATACTCATCAAGCCTAGAAATCAATTTTATTTAGACAATTTTAATCAAAACAATAATTAACAATAATGTGCCATAAACCAAGGAATTTAATAATTTCCAGACCAAGAAAACTGGTCCAAGCCTAATCCTGAGGAAATAGGTGCTTTGGAAATAATAAAAAGGAAGGTCTAATTTAGAAAAACAGTTCAAGTGTATCTTGTTTTGGGACAGAATAATACTCCAACTAAAAGAAAAAGGGTGAGGGGAGGGATATGAGCATTATCAAAGCAAGTTTACGAGCTATATGGAAAGACAAAGGATAGGTTTACGACATATTAGAAAATTTTTTTCAGTGGCCAATCTCTCATGGGTAACTGCTTCCGATCTTCGGATGCTTCTTCCATGGTTTCATCCATGAAAAACTTCCCACTGGGTTTAAAAATTTGTTCGGATCTCTCCGTAGTGACTTATGTACTCATCCATTAAAGAGCCATTATCAGACTGCATATTTCTATTATTTGCTATAGTTACTTTAACAATNGCTGATCTACTTTTGGGTCACTATGGTATTTATGCCCTTGTGGAAACTTGGCTGGACCAAAATTTCATGGATGCAATGTTGACTAGTAGTGAGAATATTTCGTCGGGATAGAGTCACTAGGGGTGGTGGTATGTTTCTGGTCAGTCCTCGATATAAAGCTATACACTTCCCCATTAATTGAGATGATTTGCATAAAGTTAACTCTCAAAACTGGTCCTTTATTATTGATTCTTATTTACCTTCCACCACCTGTTACCTCNGATGATGTTGAAACTCTTGAAGCTGAGTTGGACAAGGTTCTGCTTGGATCCATTGGAATACATGCTATAGTTCTGGGTGACTTTAACCTCCCATTTTACTCTAATAATATTTCTAGTGTTAGTGACAACCTAACACTACGTCTCATTGACATTATGGAGTCGCATCCTCGGTTTAGCTCTGCAAAATTTGTTAAAATGCCTACTACAATATCATCTTAAGAATGCAGAAACTAAATTTAATCAAGTAATATTACTATTAAGACATTGTTCATTCGAGATGTTCCACTATTTTATTTTGATTAGCTTGATATTTGTTGGATTGTATCAACGTGACTTATGTACTCATCCATTAAAGAGCCATTATCAGACTGCATATTTCTATTATTTGCTATAGTTACTTTAACAATNAAATCTTATATTTCTCTCAGAAAAGGGAATCGTTTTTTTTATTATTTCTATAAATTTCATGAAGGTATTTTGTGTTGGGGAAACCCTGATTCGGCATGGCATAGCAAATTACACACAATAATCATGAATACAACCATTATATTCCATTAATAATGATATCATTCATTTTTTTTTTCTCTTTTTTTTTTTACTTCAAAGTTTAATAAAGGCTGCTTACATTCACACTTTCTCTCATAAAATCAAATACTTTTTTTCAATATCTTTCATTGCATAACCATTCATAGAAAACTAGCCTATTTATAGGCTATAAAACGCTACAGCATTACGGTTCCAAAAAAAACCCTATATATATTTCTTTTAACATGTAACACTTGACTGGTCGCCACTTGCTTTATTTACCGGTATATAAAAAAAAAAAACAAGAAAAGAATATTACATAGTGTATAATACCAAACGTATAAATAATATTTGACCTAAAACATAAAAGTTCAGAATTCCAGGTTCTAAATTCTGGCTTATAGGTCATTTTTCCCCATATGTCGTAAACCTATCCGTTTGTCTTTCCATATAGCTCGTAAACTGGCTTTGATAATGCTCATACCCCTCACCCTTTTTCTTTTAGTTGGAGCATTATTCTATCCCAAAACAAGATACTCTTGAACTGATTTTCTCAATTAGACCTTCCTTCTTACTGTTTCCAAAGCACCTATTTCCTCAGGATTAGGCTTGGACCAGTTTTCTTGGTCTGGAAATTATTAAATTCCTTGGTTTATGGTACATTATTGTTAATTATTGTTTTGATTAAAATTGTCTAAATAAAATTGATTTCTAGGCTTGATGAGTATTGTCCTTTCCTTGAGAGATTGTACAAATATTGTTCTGCATCAGGCCAAAATCTTCACAATTCAATTCTTAACCATTAAGAATTGAATTGTGTAGATTTTGGCCAGCACAGGTTAGCTCCCTGCAGAGCTGGTTTATTGTGTCCTCAGCAATTAATAAGTAGAAAAATTTTGTTTTATAGTCCCTGATAAAAGTCCGGGAAAAATAATTTCCAATAACAGCGTCTGCTACAATGTCACATGATCAAATTTATACAAGGTCAAATAGTATTGGATATCAAGGAGACTGTGGGTCAGCTGACCTGGTAATTAAAGAATACAGAATAAAATGCGGTAATAAAATAAATTTTAAAATATTACATCATTAAATCTAGAATAAAATATTTCCAAATTATTACAATGGGGTTACATATGCAAATAACACTATACCAGAATAAATAACAGGTGAGTATCAGGTTTCTTTTATATAAAATATAAATACAGTACATAGGATTTTGCCTTGGATAAAATATTATACAAATTCAGATAATACACTATTTGGATACACATTAATGGGTAAACTGTTAACCCTTTTAGGGTGAAAGTTTATACAGACTCTACAGATTATTTTACATAGTTTTAATATTACAGGTTTGATTGCAACAGCATTAGATTGTTCTAGAGGCACAATAATCACATAATTTAATGTTAAAAAAATTCAATATTCACGGTTCTTGGATGAAAGACAAGTACACAATATGGTCAGGAGCAAGGTATAGTTTATAATAGCAAGTCTCAGACAAATCTCATAAATCCCCTTTTCTTGCTTTATATCAAACTGTAGGAAATAATTACTCAGTTTATATCCATATATCTTGTGCTATAAAATAGAATTTATGTCATGAAAACTCACTGGGGGGGGGGGGTATAGAAAGGTATTAAACATGTTTGTTCTAAAAACATCTAACATTTATCTTCTATCCAACCAAATAATATTTAGAAAAGATTATAATATTCTACAATCTTTAATATAATGGGTGACAATATGGATCACCCACTGGTAGTTAACATAAACTTTCAAATTAACTTTAAATATTGTATAAACTAATTGCAGAACCGAAACTTTTCTGAGAGAGAACCAAAGGTACAATTACAGTCTGGGATAGGCCTCCAAATTTCAGCACTATTGCCCAGACTATAAGCTATAAAACTATAAGAAAATGAGTTCATTATTATTAAAAAAATTCAAATGGTTTAAGGATGAAAAAGGAAACAAAATAATTGGATTAATTATTATTAAGACGGGCTACAAAAAATAAATCATTTATCTAAACAACATGTAGAGGTTAAGATTTGTCTTCAGAAATACTCTAATAAAATGTAGAAGAAAAAGGTTGGGAAAAAAATGCAAAATTATCCTAGGTTATTGTGATGAACAAATACTAAAAAAAATTACTGATCAAAGATATGAATTCAAGTGTACTGTAAAACCAAGAAAATAGGTTTAATAAAAAAATGCTTTCAGTTTTACTGTAGACTAAAATGATGAAGAATAAAATTTATATAAGCAAAAGTATATATAGATAAATTATATGGATTCAAATGTGCTATAAGAACAAATTAAAAAATTGGTTTGTAAAATAAATATTTTCACATTCTCATAGCTTCTAGGAAAATCCAGAAAATAAAATATGATTTAACTCAAAAGGATGTTTCAGGTTAACTTGTAAAATACAGGTCAAAGTGAAAAACTTATTACATTAATACTACTGTTGATATCAAGGAGACTATGGGTCAGCTGACATGGTACATTAAAGAATACAGAATAAAATGTGGTAATAAAATAAATTTTAAAATATTACATCATTAAATGTAGAATAAAATATTTCCAAATTATTATAATGGGGTTACATATGCAAATGGCACTATACCAGAATAAATAACAGGTGAGTATCAGGTTTCTTTTATACAAAATATAAATACAGTACATATAGGATTTTGCCTTGGATAAAATATTTTACAAATTCTGATAATACACTATTTGGATACACATTAATGGGTAAACTGTTAACCCTTTTAGGGTGAAAGTTTATACAGACTCTGCAGATTATTTGCCATAGTTTTAATATTACAGATTTGATTGCAACAGCATTAGATTGTTCTAGAGGCACAATAATCACATAATTTAATGTTAAAAAAATTCAATATTCACGGTTCTTGGATGAAAGAC
>PXIH01S0003596.1:23597-34154 GCA_003024985.2 Euperipatoides rowelli | reverse complement strand
CGGCACCATCTATCAAAAAATAACTTAAATTCAAGATATTTACTATCGTGATCATACAACTCTCTCACCTCAGACAGAAATACCAACCTTTTGAATTATTTAAAATATTCGATACTTTTCCGTTCGTCATTAGGCCTACAAATGAACCAGACTGTTTGTCATTAAAAAATCTCTTCCATTTCATTCGTTTCGTTTCAAACTTTGTAACCCTGCTAGAGAAGCGGTTACGGTTACTTTGTTACTTCATGAGATTTGGTTTTCATAAGGGCTGACAAAAAAAAATTCTTATAGCTAAAACTTGAATTTATTAAAGGTCTTGAAATTAAATGATTAGTAATTACAATATCTTAGATGATGGAGTAGTGATAATTTTTCATTTTAATCATCTGAAATCCTAATCAAGAATCTTACTTTCATTTTTTTTTTTTTTTTATTTTTTATTAATCAAACAGTCTGAATTTTTGGGGGGTGGGGGGATTTTCTCCCTTAAAAATGTTTATTAACAAGAAGACTAAATTACATCAATTGAGAAATAATTATACAAAACACTTTAAACAGCATAGTTCATACAACACAATTAATTCAACAAAAAAGAAATTTGGCTACCACATTGATCCACTTTTTTCCTTTTTCTTTTTTTTATGAAAATAAAGATTGGGAAATTTACTTAGACTACTTTGCTCAATAAGTAATTATAATCCATTGTATAAAATTATATTATCAAAAAACAACTTACAGCTGTTATTCCAACATTTCCTCTGTACTATCTCAGCCTCCAAATCTAAATTATCATTGTTATACAAAATTCTGAGCTCTGATGCAAAATAAGGCCAAATTTTTAGCCTACAACCGTTGAAAACTGCTGCATTCCTGGTTTTCCATAATAGGAATAGGCCATAAAAAAAGAATAACACAAACTTCACTATTTGGCAATAAGAAAAGCCCCAAACTCATAACATTAGAGTTATTTAACTGAAACCCTGTGTAATACCATAACTTATTTCTAAATGAAAAAAAAAATAATTGCACCCAGAAAAGATATGACTATCGTCCTCTGGTAAATTGCAAAAGACACATTGGTCATCTATATTAAGCCCATATTTAGAAATCATTAAAACTTTAGTCATATGCGCCTGATGAAGGGTCTTAAAAATAAAATAGAAAATATTAGGGGGATAGTTCATGTAACGATAATCCTAGTAAAGAACCGAATAAGCCTTGCTTCATTGCTCACCAAAGTGACATCACTTATAATGTTGTAATATAGCTTGTATTGAATCTTAGAAGTGATCTCCTGATCCAAAGTGTCTACTATGTCAATAAAACTTGCAGCTATAGAATAAAAGGGGTGAGACTGTATTAAGTCCGGCGGAGGAGTGTCTGTTGGATCTACCTCCATAACACCAGGAGAGACTGTTTTAACCTTATGAACACCAGAAAAGCATAATTATAGTCAGAATCATCTCTAAGTTGTGTAAACCGAGACCACCTTTAGAAATTTGGAGCATCACCTTAAATTTGGATATGGGGATAAGCTTCTTATTCCACAAAATCTTATTTACAATTGAATAGACCCTGTCAATAAATCTTTTGGTAAACTTAAAGTGATATCCAAAGTAATAGATATGGCTGAACATATATCAGTTAATAATTCTTACTCTAGTTAGCAAGGATAAGTATTTAGACTGTAATCGGTCCTGTATGCCATCGAAAATATCTAAAAGTTCTAATCGTATCTTATTTCTAGTAACAATACCATCAAAAGGAAAGGAGATGCCCATAAATTTAGATGGAAATGCTTGATTAAAATTTCCATCATTCGATTCAAATAAGGTCTCCACACAAAAGTTTTTTCATTATTGAACTGGGAGCCTGTCACAACCAAAAAATTTCTAATGGTGTTGAACACTAGATGAATATAGTCCATGTCTTCCAAGATGATGGTTATATCATCTAAGTACGCAATACGGGACATAGCAGCACCAAAGTTTGGTAAATGGATACCCAAGTTGAGATTGTTCAGCTGTATAACTAAATTGTTAGTGTACACAGCGAAGAGATTTGAACTCAGGGGAGAACCCTGAGTCAAACCTCTTTTCAAAGCAAGGGTGTAATATAGTCTATTCTGAAATTTAATACTCACAGATTTGTTAGATATATAGTTGATCAGCCCTCTTGCAAGATTAGAATTACCAAAACTATTGATGATTACCTGTAATAAAAACTTAAGATTAACAAATTCGAAAGCCTTGGATACATCAACAAATATGATTACTGCCTTCTCCAGCTTTTGCTTGTTTATTTCAAAAATAGCTTCCTGTAGTATAAATATGGGTATATGAATATTCAAGTTTTTGAAGGCAAATTGAAATGGAGATAAAGTCCTGGGCAAATGAAAAGAAAGCTTACTGTTCAAAATTTTGGCAAACAACTTAGAATTGAAGTTTTGAATGCAAATGGGCCTGGGAGACTTCAATTCAACGAACTGTGATGGTGCAATATTCCTTTTTATAAGTAACACCAAATATGACTCAAACAATTGACAGTTCAAATAACTAACATTGATTAACTCATTAAATAAAACATACAATACTCTATTAAATAAATGGTTAAAAATGTTATAAACACCAAAACTAATAAGGTCTGGACCTGGAGAACAAGATCGATTTACTAGCCAAGTGCATCACTAATATACTAAAAAGTAATTAAAAAAATTAAGATTGGCATCAAGGGTCTGATCATTCTTTTTTTTTTTAAAATATCCCTGTAAGTAAGGCTTGCAAGATTTACCTGAAAGGATTAATGTAGTGATTTGAAAATGCTAGTCTTTGTAAAATAGTCTTCGATACAAACATTTTTTTGCTCATTTTATTAATAAGTTAGAATTTCATCTTCACTTGCATCGGAATTATTGCTGCATAAAAACATACTGAACTATTATATTATGATCGAGTACTTTGTTTTTTTTTAAACTTTATTAATCCTGCCTAACGGCTAAGGAAAGTTAAACTTCTATATACATATATACATTGTGTATGGTTTTTACAATCTTCTAAACCGGATACAACAATGATGCCATGTCCGTGTTCGTGTTCCGTTCATAGTTCGCCATAAATCCATTTTGTCATCGAAAATTCTATTACATAGAGAATAATGATTATAATAAATCCACGGTGCCGTACGACGATGAAAGAAAATTTTGTCATCCTTTAGCTCCAAGGCTGCCCAGGGATCGAACCCGATCCCTTATATGCACATTTTCAAAATCCAGCAGCAGCCATAACCGCTGGACCACCAAAGCTGTACATGATCGAGTACTTTGATACTCAGAAAGGGCTAAATTTGATCGTTTGTCTATAAAATTAAATGTTCACGTGACCAGGTATAAACTAAATAAATGAAACACACCGAAAAAATCTAACATGAACATCACTTTAATAGCTGGCGATCTTTTTCAATAAATGCTCTTCCTGTCGCCAATACTATAGTTCAATGATTCTTGGCTAGATTAAAGAAGATAAAAAGTGTTTTGTGGATAAAAATCTTAGATAGTAGATTTTGACTATGAAAACAATTCAATCCGAGAAATAAAAGTAAAAAAGGCAGAGATTATCAAGATTTTAATTCTTGACATTACAAATACAAATACAAATATGACGACAACAACAGACTATAGTCCAGCGAGGTTGTCCCTATCAACCTTGCTGGACTATTTTAAATTTCTAGGAAACGTACAGTATATAGACTATTTTATTTAAGAATATAAATTAATAGCTGGCGATCTTTTTCAATAAATGCTCTTCCTATCGCCAATATCATAAAATGGAGATTGCTGACATTCACCCATGAATATTAAGGAAATAGTCAAATTTGGCGAATTGGCTACACAGTGACACCCCTGGCTATAGGCCTAAAGTGCCCTACTTCTGGTATTGAGTTAGTACATTGTTTCTTCAAAATAATGCAAATGTACAACAGATTGGCACCTTTCATGGCTTCTCCATCAATTCCTCCAAAAGATAACTCATTAAAACAGAGCTTAAAAGGACTGATATAATTTTTTTATAAAATTCATTAGTAAGTAAGCTACTTTCATGGCTTTTTTTTATTCAACCTGGGTGAGAGATCAATGTTTAGATTATTCCCACTGTGGGAAAAACAAGAAAAATGCACTTTTTTATTTTAATTTATATTGTGGAAAATATACTTCATAGAAACTGTGTTCCTTTTGCCAAATTCATTTTTATAGCCTACTTTTCTGAACTATAATATTTTTATTTTATTTTAATTATTGTAANATATATACTGTATACAAGAAAATATGTCTGTATCAATTTCTTCTAACATGTTTTGTTATTGAAGGAATAACATCTTCTTTTAGCTTGACATTTTAATATTATCACTCCAACATTAATCTACTGTATATACAGTGTTAACAAGTTATGTAAGTAATCAATTGATTAGTTACTTGTTAACACTTACATCAATGTAATCATGTACTGTATAGAGATTAATGCTGGATTTTAACTTTATGAATTTAATTATTATTTTACTATAAAATGAACAAGTAAGCAAATTTTGTTTATCCAAGCTTTCATTTATTAAAAATTTGATTTGTTTATGATCAGCAATTTCACTTCATAGTTGTATTTATTTCATTTCAATGTTTTAAATGTTTGATATTAAATTTTAGAAAGTTTCTCAATAATTTTCCATTTTAGAAAATATCTTGTTTGAATTAATCGTAAATTGAATGTTTTTTTTCTGTTCTTTTTGGTCCATTTAGCTATTGACTCTTGTGGCTAAATTTTTCCCATACGAAGTTTACTTTTGCATTCAACACAATGTTGTGCCAAAGTTTTCACTGTTTTTTCCCATACAATTTCAGGCCATTAATCAAAGCACTTTTGCGGCATAGCTTTATTTTTGTAACGTTGTTGAGAGATTGATGCCCATAGATTTCCTACTTTGAGAAAAGTAAAGAAAATGAACTTTATTCTTGTATTTTATATTGTAACAAATATAATAATAGAAGCTTTATTATTTTTGTCAACATTGTTTTTATAGTCTACTTTTCAGAACTATAATATTTTTATTTTATTTTAATTATTGTAAGCACCTTTTCTTAACTATTTCATATACCTTCATATACAAACCCTATTTGATTTATTTAGAAAACCTTATAATGATTTAGTTTTTTAATATATACTTGTTATAATTTATTTTGTTCAACTCTTAATACACTGCTGGGTCTAACAAAAGTAGGCAATTATCTACTGTTCATGTATTCCTTTGATGTTGGTCAATTTCTGCTAAAATTCTTCTCCATTCAACTGTGCATTAAAATGTTCTACAGTCTTTTTATTTCTTTGAAATTAAAATAACTCTACTGGTCAGTTTTGTTTACATAAGAATGATTGACTGACTTTTAATATCTGTTACCTCCTCATTTTTATTTTATTTTACTGGTCCNACTGCTTCAATCAATTGAATTTTAAAATATGGATTTTTCTGTTGCTAAATCTGTGTAAGTAAAGAATATTTTGATATTATATATCTCTGCAGTGGAGAAGAAGACACAATCTTTACATTTTTTGATGCCCTCTACATAGACATTTTGTCCATGGATCTCTCTTTTAAATTAGAAATTAAGAAAGAGTTGTCTTTAGTTCTCCTTTGAAATTATAACTCTTAAAAAAGAGAAATATTTTATGATAAATGAACAGAGCCAATATCAAGGAATTGTGTGTGTTGAAGGTGCATAAAATAATGGATTTAAGTATAAAGAAAAATAAAGAAAGGATACAATCTAGAGAAAGTCCTGCCACAATTTATTCCAAATAAACCAGAGAACAGGACTGAGGAAATGCATCAAGCAAGACTAGGAGAATAAACCTAGTTAACAAATAAAAAATGTTAGCCCTGTATGAAAAGAAACCACTTTTTTATTAATTTGAACTTTAAATTTTCATCTAACACTTGCTTCTTGTGTATATATATATATATACACAGTTAACCTATATTTCTTTTTTTTTTTACAGATATGGTTTCCCTCGCTTTATGCATAAGTATCTCAGTTTGGGTACTATTGATATCAAATGTTATGAGTGCAGATGATAAAAATCAAACTCTGAACAAATCAAATTCGACTGAGGAGTCTGATAAATTCGACAAAGAAGGTTTGAAACTAACGCTATCTAAATACATGAATATAACCGATATTTGTGCTCCAAATGTTTATTCCAAACTAAATGAAATGGCACCGAAACTTGGTGATGATAAAATTGCTAATTTAACACTCGTAATTGATGACCTAAAACTTTATGCTTTAACCCAACTAAAAGAAGTTATAACTGTCATTGATAAGATGCCTGAATAGGAACCAGTTTTGGAAGAAGGTTTATTAATGAAAATATTTCGAAATAAAAGACAAACCTTTTATGAAGCACAGAAATCAGCCTATTTGTATTTATACTAATGCTTCATAACAATGTACATTAACTATCTTATATATGACCTTTTTATTATATTATTTGCAATCTATCATAGTGTTGATTATAACTTTAAATTTACAATGTATTATTCTCCCCATTACATCTTAGGGATTATACATACATATTAGTAGGAATAATCAAAGATGTAATGATATGTTTGATATAATAACTACCTGTACACACATTTTAGTTTAATATATAATTTTATAGCAGATAGTAACATATTTATTCTATAATGTAGTCTAAACTAATCCAGTGACATGCATATTCATTATAAACCTAATGTAAAAGTAATGACGTCTCATTGATAAATATATACGGTGTAGAAAAAATTATGAGACCAGTAAGTAACACTTCAAATTGGATTCCTAGGTGACACCAATCTAAAAAATGGAATCCATTTATACTGCAGAGTATTTAATAAGAGATATGCTCTAATAGTATTTCCACCACTATGTTGTATTCAAAACATTGTTATCATTAAACTTAACATGATATTTTTTTCTTTTAAAAAATATGTTTGCCAAAGACCGGTTTATTTACACTATATACATTTGTAGGGTTTTACATTCTTCTAAACCGGATAGAACAGTGATGCAAGCCTTCTTCTTACCATGTCCATTATCCATCTCTAATTCTATTATTCCTTTTCTTTCATCATAAATCCATATTTCTATTAAGAAACAAACAATTAACACATTTATAGTAGATAAATTCCCAATGCCTTCAGTGCTTCCAAACAGCGTGAAAGAAAATTTGTTAATTTTTTGATACTGGAGCTGCCCAGGGATCTAACTCACAACCTCTTTATATGCTCATGCCTATCATGGCCGGTAAAAAACTTCACGGCCATGGCACCTTGGCTTAACATAATATTTGTGTAGGATTTGTACTGAGTATTATAAAAAGATTTGAGCTAATGTTTGCATGATCATCCTCTTGTTATTTAGATATTATCAAGCCTAGGGTCTTATTTTTTTTTGAACCATGGTTTCATGTAGTCTTGCAGACAGAGATACAAGTCTTTTTCTCATTCCTTAATAAGTGAAATTGATTAAATTAGTTAGAAAGAATTTCATCTTAATCTTATCATATTGGCTATCAGTAAAATCAATGTCTTTTAAAAAACACATGTGAAGTAACCTGCATTAATGTTAAATAGATGTGACAAGATGGCATCTTCCGAAATTAATAGTGCTCCTCATATAAGATACCTCATAGGGTGCCACCTTTCATTCTATCCCCCAAGCATGACACATGCTGGTTAGTTGTTCACATCCAGAAGAATCAAGGCATGACATGTGACTTGTCAGATATCATAAAAAAGCATTCAAAGTAAATGGGATAACAGAATAGCAGAATCTTGCTGAAAGAAATGAAACACTTCTAAGCAATTATAAATACCATAATATAATGATGAAGATAAGAATCAACTGATTAATAGACTCAATGTAATCTGCACCGATTCACAATAATCTAACATTACTTTTCAAGTGATTGAAGTGAATGATTATTGAAGAGGTCAACACCTATATTTATTTGGGTCAATTGATTACTACAAGTGAAAACCAGATGTGTGAAGTCAACAGAAGAATGAAAATGGGCTGGCGTGATTTTGGATAATTAAATAATATTTTAAAAGGAAAACTTCCTTTATGTCTCAAAAGGAAAGTTTTTGACGAGTGTGAACTACGAGTGAAAACATATGGAGCTGAAACTTGGACACTAAATACAAAGATGATTATAAAGATACAAACTACTCAAAGAAATACAGAGAGGTGCATGATAGGAGGAGGGGTGCATGATAGGAGTAATCCAGAGAGATAGAAAAAACATTGAATGGATTCGAGCACAAACATAGGTTTGTGATATTATTAAAAGAGTAAAGTAATTAAAGTGGAAATGTGCAGGGCATATAGCAAGAAGAAAATATACTAGATGAACTACAGAAATAATCAACTGGATTCCAAGAACAGAAAACGAACACGAAGAAGACCTAACGCCAGATGGGAGGATGAAATTTTTTGCTGGAAATGAATTGCTGAAGAAAGAAATTCATGGAGAAATCTTGGGAAGGCCTTCATCCAGCAGTGGAATGATATAGGTTGCTGCTGTTGCTGATGATGATGATGACTACTCATAAGTAGTAGCACTTTCTAAAAATTTTTGAAACTTGGAACTTTTTCGAACTTTCCAGAACTTTCTACTTTATAAGTTTCTGAAACTTTCTGGAACTTTCTAGAATTATTTTGAAATTTCCAGAACTTTTAGAACTTCTTGGAACTTTCTAGAACTGTTTCAAACTTTCTAGAACAATCTTGGTGAATTTATACATATACTATCTGAAAAGTGTCTTGTGAATGAAAAACATTGGGGCCCTAGATTCATCATACTGATGGGTAAATCAATAACAATATATTGTAAAATATATTTTACAATATACAAAGAATACCCAAAGCTTTGTTCGGGACTAATCAAACCTCATTTCCAGTTTTTCTGTTTTGACCAGGTTAAACAGTTGATGCCACCTCATGACCGATCTACCAGACATAAACATAACATTAGTTTTTTTAAAATATATACATAAAAGGAGAACACTGTCGAGGAGTAGTAGCTCAGTCGGTAACATACTGGGCTGCTGTATCTTAAGACATACAGATCCTGTGATTGGTTCGATCACTGGGAGCGCCAGTACCATCCCGATTTTTCCGAACCCAGTTGCCAGTGCGGCTTTTTTTTTTTCACACACTTTCGACAGTCAAATATTGTGTGTGAAGAATTGCATGTACCGATCCCCGGGTTTTAAAAATGGTAGACTGGAGCAGGTAATCGGGATCTTTATAAGAACCATTCTCTCATTAATTTCAGAATACCTTGAATTTNAAAGTCCAGAAGTCATCTCTTCAAAAGTAATTTCTTTATGACTGGCGAAGAGAGCTCTGGTTGATCTATTATATCATTACCAACTTTATCCAACAGATTTTTCAGAAGCCCAAATCATCATGCAGGATAACCAATCGTCAAGCATTTTACTTCTGATTATGTTCTTGGTAACATGTAGCTTACACAATGTACGCTCTGCTGAGCAGCTTGTAATATTGAGGATTACCAAAATCTTGTATATTATGGCCAAATTGGGTAACGATGAAAACTATTAGTTCAGCCAGAATAGCTTCATGAAGTTATTGATGATCTACAGTTTGTATTTACATCAAGCTGATATTTCTCTTCTGCCTTATCTGCAGCTCAAACTTCGGTGAGTTTCACCATCTTCATGTTGTTCCATCCCCATACATTTACGTTTCTTCTTTGATAGCAGGGCTATATTCAGAAGTGTCTAAATACTGGAAACACCTCTTCATCATCATAGGGTTGGGGCATAGTGGGCTTAATATGTAGTAGGGTTCAGGAGTGTGGTAAAGTTAGGACTTATTGATTTATATCTTCCCTAAAAATGTTTAGGACTTATTGATTTATATCTTCCAGTATCTAACGTCTCTTGCTATATTCCAGCTTACTTGTCCTCCCCCACCAAGATGGCTTATTCCAGATATTAATTAAACAAGCATTTTTATGCAAAAATACACATAAATCAATGAAGTTGAAATAGGCATTGATAAACCACTTTAAGTTTAGTTAAAATCAAGTTAGGTATGTTATAAAAATTATTTAATGATGAGTGAAACAAAAACAATTTATAAATAGAATGAAATAAAAGCAACAAAATAGAAAAATCTGGACTCAAAAATTCATTTAAAAATACTGTAAATCTATCACTGCCATCTATGAGCAACTTTAAACATTATTCTTTCAAACCTTTTTTTAAATGAAAAGACAAGATTTCATGACATTAAGCTTTATCCCTAAACAATTAAATTCTTTAATTATATTTGTACAAAATATTTAAAAACTTGATTATTGAAGATTTTTCCGAACTTATTTATAAGGTCTAATAAACACTTAAAAAAGAAAGCCTTAATGAGAAATACATTATATATTAGGTCAACTTTGAAGCAAGAAGTCCAAGATGAATCTCCAATATAATAAATTTAAAAAATGGTAT
>PXIH01S0003596.1:12517-23508 GCA_003024985.2 Euperipatoides rowelli | reverse complement strand
TATATCTAATAAAATACAATCAAAATTTATATTGAAATAACAGCTATTTGAGACAGCAAATTATTTTCTTGAAAAGGTCATTTTATTGAAATATAAACAATTAGGTAGCCATGCAGGGCTAATTGAGTGGTTAGCATACACCACTCGGTGCTCCGATGGACAAGTCAGTTGCTGGTACGAATCCAGAGAAACCTTCGTTCCCCGGATTAAATAAGTTCAAGTAGTATATGCTTTTTTCATCGATTTCTGTACATAGAAATGTCAATTATATGCTTCAATGTTTTTCTTGTATTTATTTCTTATTGTACTTATTCTGAGAGGAAATTTATTTTAAAAAAATTAAAAATTAAAAAAAAACAATTAGGTGTACAGCTAGTTGGATTCCAGGGATAGTGCATATAAGGGGTCAAGGGTTCGATCCTGGGAAGTCCAAGGGTATGCACTAGGGATGTTTCTTGTTTATTATCTCTTAGAATCACTGGAAAGAAATAAGAAATGGATCCACCACCACCCCCCAATCATCTGAAGGTGAAACCTGTTTATACATCAAACCGAGATTGTAAATTAACTATTATTTGTGTGTATGTAAATAAAGGTTTGTTTTAGCCCCTGTGTGGGGTGAAACATTTAAAAAATGAAACAATTAGGTGTAAAGCCAATATTCTAGAACATTTCACTCAATTTAATTACTCATCAGGACATAAAACACCAATGTTGTCAATATCTGGGAAATTATTATTTTTTTTTACTTTAAAATAAATCTCACTTCCAAGAGGAAGATAGATTTATTTTAAGTCAATTATAAGTTTAATTTAAGTAACCAAAAAAAAATACATTTGATGAGTAGCTCATCAACCTTCCCCCTTGTTGACACCCCTGTATACAAAGTTTAAATTGAAGCAAATCAGACTAAACAAAAAATATTTAATCATCAGAACACTATAGTTTTAACATTGGAGACAATACAAAAGTTAAAAAGTATACTGTTGGGGGGGGGGGGGAAAGCTATACAGCAAAATTTGGCAAGTTGTGTTCTTTACAAGTACTGATTAAGGGTTTTAAAGTTGTATAAAACATAAGAAGTTTATTCTAAAGCCAGATAACTTTGCAGAGAAATATACACATAAAAGTACTAATCCAGATTTAATGATTAAGATATCTTTCTTTCTCATATAAAGAAAAACTTTTGTTAAAACTGTACTGAAATGTTCTACTCTTAAACTGTATTATATTCTTGTGATGTATAAACATTGTGGTGGATACTAGCATCTGGTTATCAAACCATTGCCCTTTCATCAAAATAGCTTATGGGCTCAGATGCCATATTTAGTCATGACCTTACTCTTGCCCTGACTCCTGCTGCGTGTTGAATCCACTTGGCTCCAGCCAGATGATGATGAAGGGGTGAAATAATTCTTTTTTGATCAATTTTGATAAATTTGACAAAACTTCCGGCGGCCCAACAGTTAACCAATCACGGGCATTTTGTAATGAAAGGGCAATGGTAAGTTTGATACGCAGACGCTAGTATGGTGGACAGATAAAATAAACATACAGTAAATGTCTGGGACAGCAGCAGTGTGCAGCCATTAGTGGAAACATGGCACAATGTGAGTGAGCTCAGTGCTTTAATGTAATCTTGAGAATAAAGTCATTAATCCTAAATACTCTACTTGAATAAACAACACCATATTTGAATATTTGGGTTTGGAAATATATTTAAAATCATTTCTTATATTTAAAATCATTTATTATTATTGTTATCCATATAAATTTCTTGCCATTGTAGACCATGAAAAGGAAATTTTAAATAGTATATTATTAGTTCAACTCCCTTTGAATATTAAAGCTCTCCATGAGCATTTTTAGCTCAAGAACTAGCTAGTTCCCCAATAAATAACTTTTATAAGAGGGAGGGAGGAAGACTGAGAAGAGAATGGCTGGATGACATTAAGGACTGGGCTAATATCAGTCAATTCTCTATTATTAAAAAGAAGAGCTCAAGATATAAATCTTTGGTGATCGATGAGACCTACCCTTTGCCTAGGACAACACAACCAATGATGGTACTGTATATTAATTTAAAAAAAAAAAGAAAAAAATTTCCTGCAATTAAATATTCATGAATTAAATTTTAATAATTCGTAATTAGAGAAAAAGGTTCTAAAGAGCCGCCGGCGTACTGAGTTAAAAACCCTTAGCAAGATGTTTTAAACCAGAAAAAAAAAAACGTTTCAGAACCGGCTCAGCTGGGAGTCGAACCTGTGCTTTCCCAGCATATGACCTCAAAATGATAGCAGTCAGCATCTGTGACGTAGTTGTCATCAATTTTTGTGTATCTCCTCCCTGGAAGCTGGGAAGGATCCCTGTAGCTGTGTTCAGCCATGCTTTTATGTCAGTCTACGTGTTATTAAAGTACATATTGTGTTCAAATGTTGAGAGTAATCTTTATTAATTATCTTTAATATATAGTATTATTAATAGTATACTAGATATTACATGGTGTCGGCAAAAGGGATATTGAACTGATGGGAAATGTGCATTAGCTAAAAATGGCAACCGGTGTGGTAATACTAATTCACTTATTGTTAGTCCCTTGTTGATGGCGATGGGTGGCTTTAGACCACCAGAACCATTAATGCTCTCATGAAATCTGGAAGACAACTTTAGGAAATTTATGAAACGATTTGATGTTTCCATGCTGGCTACAGGATATGGGGCAACGTCGTCGGAAAAAAAAGTTGGATGCTTTTAGATCTGATCGGTTACGAAGCTCATGATATATTTCTAGTGTTTGGTCTTGAAGAAGATAATGCCAATGATTTATCTAAGATAATTGAAGCCTTTGAGTTGTATTGTTGTCCATGAAGGAATATTGTTTACGATTGATTTGTGTTTTATCATAGGAATTGCGAGCAAGGTGAGCCTTTTGATCATTTTCTAACAGTTATTAAAAAATTGATAAAAACTTGTGGATTTAGTGATCCAGATTTGATGCTTAGAGATCATAATAGGTATAAATGATGAGGCTTTACAAGAGAGATTGCTACAGGTTTCGGACTTAACATTACAAAAGGCAATGGAATTCTGTCAAGCGGCTGTAATTTCTAATCGACAGACTAAAGTTTTACAAGGTGAGGTTAAAATAGATGCATCCTTATCTATAAATAAAATTAAAAAGAGACAAATTGTTTAAAAAACTATGAATTGCAAAATAATAATCCTAAAAATGTTGAAGTTTTTAAGTGCAAAAAAGGTGGCCGATCCCACTCAAAGTTGCAATGTCCTGTATTTGGAAAAAATTGTAATCTATGTAAAAAACCTAACCATTTTGCTGAAGGTTATTTAAAAATAAAATTAAAATGAATGCTGGTTCAAAAAATTGGGTAAGGAAAACTAGAGCTGTAGTAACTGAGGACGTTGATGATATTGAATCTTTTATAATTCATATGTCGCATGTAAATAAAATTAAAAATAACTATTGGTTTGAATATCTAAGAATGTGATAAAAACATTAGATTCACACTAGATACTGGTGCCGAGACTAATATTTTGCCATACCATGTGTTTCTTGATATTATAATGAACGTATTCTAGCTTTGAATACGCTCATTACATTGCAAGCAGGAAACAGGAGGCAAACTTGATAAATATAAATCATTTTATTTGGTAAATAAACTCCAACATAGAGATTACTATAATGAACCAACTTAGGCTGACAAAATAGAGAGGCTTCAGTTATTTTCTTCTTACANGGCCGTAGTAACACAGGAAGCCGGACATAACACCTCGGGTCGCTCACTCTGACCAACAATACCAACAGGTCTAGCTGGAAAGTGTTGTTGGGTCGGACAGAACGACCTTCAGAGAATGACAGTTAAGCTAGCTTTTAATATACTTAAATACTAAATATAGTACATGCATATTTAAATTTGCCGAATGAATAATTTTGCCTTGATTCATGCACTCGAAAACACATGCCCTGCTTACACAGTGTTTACATAAACGTGGCTAATTAAGCCACGTTGCCATAACTTCGATCAACGTTTATCGAAGCCATGACAAAAATATGTAAACACAATGTAACCAGAGATCAATCGGCTACCGAGCACATGTAACCAGAGATCAATCGGCTACCAAGGGAACAATTTATAATATATAACTTATAGGTTCATCATACTCCTCCCCCTCACAGGGAAAAAAAATTGTACAGAACATATTTTCTTTTTTTGTTTAGAGAACAATTACTTCAAAAATATAATTGTCTATCACAGTTCTATTTGTCCGCTATCGGTTATTTTCTTTAAAGTCTATAAATTCATTTCTCTCTTTTTTTTAAAAAAAAAAAATCATTACCGGTTTTTCTTTCTTTTAAAGTTCCATTTCAATTTCGAGCAAAAGTTTACAATATTTGCACTGTTAAAAGTCCTATGTACAACTCCATGATTGATATTTCCTCAGGATTGTGGGAGTGTCCATTTCAAATTTGGCTTTACAATTAGTGGCGCTGTTTTCAATCTTCCCTCGATGTACAGTATGAATCCGGAGTACTGCAATGATTTAATTTAATAACAAAGTCTTTAAGCGCTGGAAAAAAAACTCCGTCGGCAAGAGTCAACTATAATGAACATATTCTAGCTTTGAATACGCTCATTACATTGCAAGCAGTAAACAGGAGGCAAACTTGATAAATATAAATCATTTGTTTGGTAAATAAACTCCAACATAGGGATTACTATAATGAACCAACTTAGGCTGACAAAATAAAGAGGCTCCAGTTATTTTCTTATTACACGGCCGTGGTAACACAGGAAGCCGGATATTACACCTCGGGTCGCTCACTCCGACCCAACAATACCAACAGGTCTAGCAGGAAAGTCTCGTTGGGTCAGACAGAACGACCCTCAGAGAATGACAGTTAAGCAAGCTTTTAATGCACTAAAATACTAAATAGTACATGCATATTTAAATTTGCCAAATGAATAATTTTGCCTTGATTCATGCACTCGAAAGCACATGCCCTGCTTACGCAGTGTTTACATAAACATGGCTAATTAAGCCATGTTGCCATGACTTTGATCAATGTTTATCGAAGCCATGACAAAAATATGTAAACACAATGTAACCAGAGAGCACATGAACCAAGGGAACAATTTATAATATATAACTATAGGCTCATCATAATATGAATAAAAACTATAATTACCCTGTTAAACATACACCTGTATAACCAATACTGTATGGAGAGGCTACTATTAAACATAGGGGAGTAGTGGCTTGGATAGTTTTACTAAAAATGGCAGTGTGGCCAAACTTGAGTTTACGTTAGCAGATGTGTGCGATAATCCTATATTGGATTATGATGCTTGTGAAAAGTTAAATTTTGTTAAAAGAATTAGAAAAGTGGAAAAAAACTGTTACTAAAATATATAATAGTGTAACAGATTTTATAAATGAAAATGAGGTGTTTCCTATTAAACAAAAAATAGTAATTGTTAGTGATGCTATTCAACTGAAAAACCAGCATATAGGGTTGCTGAGTCATTAAAACAGACTAAAAGATACTTTGGAGAGGTACGAATGCAGTGGTTTTATTGAAAAAAATTCAACGAACCAACAGACTGGGTTCATAACCTGACAATTGTTGAAAAAGTCGATGGTACTTTAATTTCCTTTGGATCTAAACAGAGACATAATCTTGTTATTAAAAGAGAACATTTTCAGATACCATCTATGGATGAACTTACCCCTGGGTTGGCCAATAAAAAACTATTATACGGTACTGGATCTCAATGATGGATTTTTTCAGTTGGAATTAGATGATGAAAGCAGCCGTTTGTGCACTTTTCACACTCCATTTTGGAGATTTAGGTTTAAAAGGATGCCTTTTGGACTGTCATCTGCGCCTGAAATATTTCATAAAATTATGACACAAACTTTTGGAGATATTGTGGGAGTCGCATTATACTTTGACGATATAATCATCAGTGCAAATACTTTAGAAGAGCGTGATGAAATTCTCAGCAGACTAATACAAAGAGCAAAGGATTTTAATATCAGGTTTAACTCAAAGAAGATACATTCAGAGTCTTTTCCAGAAAAGGAATATCTCCTGACAAGGAAAGTGTGCAAGCAATTTTAGACTTGGATGAGCCTACCAACAAAACAGAGCTGCAAGGTTTGTTGGGTATGGTGAATTTTTTGGGCAAATTTATTCCGAACTTGTAACACTACGCAATTTGTTAAAAAAAATGTTATTTGGACATGGGAACAGATACATTCGGATACTGTCACTAGTTTAAAAAATCATTTAATGCATGCGCCTATTTTGAAGTGCTATGACCATAACAAAGAGTTGATTATTCAAACAGATAGTAGTAATGATGGTCTAGGATCTTGTTTACTGATAGACGGTTATTCATTAAGCTATGCTACTGACTGAACAAATATTAGGCCATTATTTTGCTAGGTGGATGAAAGTTCCTAATTCACACAGCATTGTGTAATTTGAATGACCAATCACCATTATAATAAATGTGCCGCATCATCCAATGAAAATGTTAAATATTTTTACACCAGCAACAAAGGAAACTTAATAATTTAGGCATTCTAGAATTTACAAAAAGTTTGGTAGTTTCCTAAGCTTCTGCAATTATCTGAATAACCTTTGCCACTCATGGAGACAGTATATTTTTTTTAAAAAAAAAGCTACTATCACCTCAAAAAAAAAATCTCAAAATTAATCAATAAATAATAATAATATAGACTATGGTAACTGATATTACAATATAAATTTTATAAAGATTACCTTCAGTATTGGGTATATTTGGTTTTAATAACTGAAAAGTGGTGAAAGCTTATTACAATTATTTTTCTCAAAGCAATGAATTTAACAATTGAACATATTATAGTAGAAATTAGTAATAAACCATACATTAATATTTAATTTTAAAAGAACTAAAATGGCACGTTAAATTGGAAAGCCATTCTAAATAGGGGCATGATTGACTGTTTAAATACAGTGCTACTGTCCCGCTTTATAAAATGACTATACTGTGGCTGATTCTAACTCTAAATTAAATTTCTTAGATTTTTTTTTATAAAAAAAAAAGACATTTTTATAGTGTTTTATGTGTGTGTTATTGGGGAAGAGTATTGGTAGCCAACCGCTATTATGACAACAATGTATGCTACAAATTTTATATTTTAAGCATATAGTATATAATATATGCAGTAAATTATTCAGTATATACATTCAGGGCCATAGCTAAAGGGGAGGGGGGGGACGAAGGGAGGAGCCTACCGGCCCCACTCCAAATGTTGGAAAATACCTGAAAAGTTGGTAATATCATGTTTTAGTTGGCAGATTGGGCTGAGTTTTTTTAGATTAACATTTCATTTTTGATTCCTTACTCATCAAGTTGGCACTGGGCAGTGGGCATGTATGAATATTTTGGTAAGCAATGAAATGTATGACTTTATTTGGTATGAGCAGGGTTGGGTTTGGAATTTTTTTTGACACATGAAACATTAAAGCCCACTACTGTATATCCAATAAATCATTGTAAACTTCAAGAATGCACAAGATGGCAAAAACTGTTGAAAAAATCGAAGTTGGGACAGATTTCCAAGATGTAAAACTGGTTTGCAATTTGGCAAGGTGTGTAATCCAGTTTAGGATTTAGAAGATTTTGTGAAAATGGTTAACAGTCGTTATTTAACTTAAAATTAATTAACCCACATTAAAAAATCAAAGGAAATTTTCAGTTGCTTATTGGTTACTATAAAATACTACTCATGTTCATGAAAGAAATAGCTATAATAGTGATTGTCAGTAATGATTAAAATCACAAATTTTAGTTGACTTCACTCTTGCACGCACCTTTCTTTTAAAGCAGGCGATCAGGAGGGAAAAAAAGCAGCAAAGATTGAAAAGGAAGTTTTTTTTTCTTATCCAAGTCAAGCTTAATCAATGGCAGACTTCAGTTATCATGATAAGCACATTAACTTGGGCAGAAATGTTTTTAAGAATTTGGATATGTGCATTACGAAAAACAAAATGGAGTCAAGAAGATACGATTATAGGTAAGGGATACTTACTTACACGAAATTGATTCAGGAATTTGATTGCCTTCATTTGTTTAACGAATAATTATATATCTTAAGGATACGGTAAATGTTGCAATTCAAAGGAAATATTTTACGAGTGCTGTAGATAACTATCGATTTTGGAATTTAAGTTCAAAATTTGTTCATGTCCGCTGCCATGTATACAAATTAATATAGCCTATTGCAAAATATTCTTTGATTAATGTTGTTATATGAATGTATGTTTATGTTACGATTACTACGAAAAATACATTAAGTGTTATATAGATTTTAAGGAGTATAGTAATTGTTGATGCAGTACGTTTTTATCAAGAAATCTATTGAATAAAAAATTACGATATTATAAAGCTGTTTAAGAGCATAATTAGTGACAAGATTATCATTTATAGTTTTTACAATTACGATATCCATGACAGGTCAGTTTTATTTGCAAATCTGAGCTTTATTGAATTCATGCATATGGAATCACTGTTTTTTTCATTTGATAACATCATTGGTGATTAACATAAAAGATTTTTTTCGTTGGATAAATAATGGAGAAGAAATATTTTATTGTTTGATCCTATTTACGGACAGTAAATTTATGCATACCACTGATATCTTTTTTTTTGGTACAAAGAATACATATTGAACTTTTATCCTTGTGTACTTCATTCAACAATTATTATATAGACAATTATTGAATTACTTGTGAAACAAAAAGTTAGTTCCACACTGAATGTTTCTTATATTTTTCTTTCCTTTTTATTGATTTAAAACTCTCAGTATCTACCAAAGGACTAAACAAAAAAAAAAAAAATTCTTGGACTACAATTAAAGTCATAAGATGTACCTTTTTTTTTATTTACTTATTGGAGTTTGAAATATACAGTATTACTACCAATAAAGAGAGAGTAAAAGAAAAAGTGTATTTATTTATACATGAGTATTAGTGCATTAGACTGTTGTTCATTTGTGTGTGTACTCATATTACATCATCACTGCATATAATAATCATTTCATTACATAACCACACCTCACTTTGCAACGATTGACCTCATTCAAATCAGTCCCATCTATTTCAATATGATGATTAAGTCTGATTTTGTGAAAATCAAATAATAAATAACATAATAGGGTTTAAAGGTAGCTTTCAATTATTAGCTTGTCTGGAAATTTGATCAGCTGTGATTTCAGGTCAATTGGTGGTATTTTGGTTAATGACACAATTGGCTGTCATGTCATCAACAAATTTTAGATACTGGGAATTTGAAGCAATTTCATTTACTAAAAAAGCAAAAATAATTCCACCCAGAACAGAACCCTGTGGGACTCCATTGGAGTTAACAAAGTGAAACATGTTTTAAAGGTTTTATTCTTTAACCATTGATATCTATGTGATAAAAAAAGATCCAAACCAACAAATAATAGAGAGAAGGGGTAATATTTCTTTAAAAATGTTCATGAAGACATTATGGTCCAGGTTATCATAAGCCTTTTTGAAGTCTGTTATAATGGAGCATACTCCAATTGAACGGTTTTCTAATTCTTTAATTATAGTATCTAGCAAAATTGTAAGGTATTGAGTAGGAGATGTATCTGGGATGCCTCCAAATAGGAAAATATCAAGCATCGGGAGAAATATCAGCCATATCCTTCTGGGCCAAGTTGATATAATAAATTTTTATGTATTAATTACATTGTTAATAAACCTAAACCTGATTGCAAGGATATTTTGAAGAATAAATCTCTTGCAGATCTTACCTATTGGAGAGGTAATTGCAATCGGCCTAATTTGATAAGGGTCAATGGGGTTGGAAATCTTAGGAACAGAGATAATGAAGGTTATCTTTCCAATTTTTTGGACAATGGCCTGATAGGAGAGATTAATAATTGAGGTGATTGGTTCTGTTAATTTCACAGAAGATCCCATAAAAAAGGGGGTATTAAATCAGGAGCAAGACCAGAACTTTGACATTTTATTTAAATTGCTAAATACAAATTGTTTATCAATTAGTGGAATATATGAACAAAAAGATTAAGTTTGGTGGATGAGAATTAGCAAGTGATGAAAAAAAAGATGCAATATCATTATAAGATTCATTTTCATTTTTATTAGGAAAAATAATACTTATTATAAAGTTTTTTTACTGCCTATAAGATTGTTAATATTATGGAATAATTGTGATGAACCAACTGACTGATCCTCAAAGAGATTGTTAAACCATTTTTCTTAATTTGTTTACATAGAATTTTTATTTCACAGTTTAAGGATTTAAAAAGTATTTTATTATTTTGCTTATAAGCAGAATTTATTTTGTTAAGTTAAGATAAAAGTCGTCCGTCATTAATCCATGAAGATCAGAAGTCAACCTTGATTTTAACAAGGGGGGAGCAATCAGTAAATTCTATAAATTTCACTATGAAAAAACCAGCAGCGCCCTCTATATGATAACTATTATAAATAGAAGACCAATAATATAAAGTCTTAATCTTGTGAGTACCGGTACCTAGAACATTAGTAAAAATAATCTAACGAATTCGTATGTATAATGAATGTAAATTGCCACGTGGAAAATTAATAATAGAGTAATAAAATCATATCAAATTTATTAGTTCAATATAGCTTACTGAACAGGACAATTACTTGAGGGCTTGTTCAAATTTTTTTTTTTCTGATGGCCTTTAGATAAAAAGTGCAAAAGTAATGAAATTTTTATTTTTTTATTAGTATATACTGTAGTATAGCCTCTTTTATTGTGCATGACTATTATTTTTTTTTTTTTTCTTAATCTCTATATAATATGTTTGTTCACATTGTATATGCCTTTTATACTACGAGGGATCTGGAGCAGCACCTAGACTGGTGAAGATCCCGATATCTTAGTAAATAAATAAATAAA
>PXIH01S0003595.1:7683-20232 GCA_003024985.2 Euperipatoides rowelli | reverse complement strand
AGTTTAAAAGACTCAAAATATACTTGTCTTTAATTATCCCAAGAGATTTAAAAAAAAAAAAAAATTAAAAGAATAGTAATCTTAATTTAAAAAATAAAAAAAATCGATTTTTCAAATTTAATGTGGAGTGGAAAGGGTTAAGCCAATTTGTTTCTGTCAGCTATAAAAAAAAAATTGTCTGGGCCTCTTTTTACATATAATTCTAAAAAATAACTATAAAATCAGCTATGTGAATGGTAAAAACCTACCAATATTGTAGTGGGGTGATAGTTTTAATAATTACTAACGTAAATATAGCCTAGCCTATTTGCTGAAAACAATTTTTCATTAATTATTTAGCCAAAATAAAATTCAAATTTTTACTTAGAAATCATAATTTACAAAAAAAAAAAAATATATCCACATAAATAAAACTGTTTTCCTTGGACGTAAATGAAAGAAATAAGACTATGGTAGTCATAATTGCTTTTTTTTTTTCTGAAAATAAAATAATTAGGTCAACTTATGTAACGAGGAATCCATTGATCTGTTAGTAATAGCCTAATTTATTCATTATTTTGTTTGCAGTATATCATTCAAGCCTCAAGGGTAAATTACTGAGCAACTAATTTGACTTGATTGTAATAAATAAATAAAAATACAGTGGTTCTCTGGAGCTTGGCAGTATTAAAACAACGTAGCAAGCCTACAGACTTGAACTATAAATATATTAAAAGTTTTTTGTTTTTTTTTAAACCATTTGAGTTAAACTCGGGATTATGCAACCCAACTTCTGGTATNTAAAGTCTTAGCCCAGGGGTGGCAATTAGGATTTGTCCAGTGCCAAAATTGAACTAGTGGTTGTCTAGTTTGAACATTTTTGATAAGCTTCTCTTTTAATGGGCGTTTTGTTTCCCTTTTATTTAATTTAATTTATTAATTCAAAGTATAAGCTTCAAGCTTTTACAGTGTTGGTCCACAAGACTATCATAAAAATCAACTAAAAACAAAAAATAAAGTAAGTCAAATAGGCTAGTTTCAGATTTTTAAAAATGCTTTGATGGATTTCTTTTTTTGGTGGTTGCATGGACATTTTATTTCCCTTTTGACAGATTTAATGAGCTTTGTTTTTTTTTTTTTTTTTTTTGGCTGTGGAGACTTTTAAAGTGCCATCTCCGACACCCGTGCCACCTATTTTCCATCCCTGTCTTAGCCAATATTAACAGGCTGGCATTACTCATAGGCAATCTCCCGGACACTAAATGTATTTTTAAAAAAAAAATAGAAAATCTGAGTATATTTAGAACAGAAAACAAAAGTATATTAAATCAAATGCTAAAAATATGTGCTCCCTATTACGCCTATTGAAAGTACAGTATGTCACCAATTATATATCATTGTATGTCATGAATACTAAGCATTCATGCTAGTCTTATATTTCAATAAATTGTATTTAGTTTTTTTACTTATGATTTTCTATAACAAGGGATCTGGAACAGTACTACTGCTGAAGATTCTGCTTATTTAGTAAAAAAAATAGTAAAAATAACATCTCTGAAGGTAAAAAAAATTGTATTTTAAGATTAAGATTTGGCTTCTCCTTATGTTCGGAGTCATCTTGCGATGTTAGCCAACATTACCCACCTCACCATCTATTTATTCACCTTCATTCATCCTCTTTCCCTATTCATTTCCCAATTCCTCAACAAAATCTTCATCCAACCAATCCACTCTCCCTCAAATCCCAACGACTTGCTCAACTTAATCTGTTCATTCAACTCCATTCCTCCCTCATCACCCCCACTCGCTTATTTTTTTCCTTTCATTCTCCAATCCTTCACACTCCAAAATCACATGCTTCACATCTTCATTTTTTCCACATAAATCACATATTGTTCCCCCTCCCCTCTAAACTTCTTCTTTCTTACTTTCGTACCCAAACTTCCCGCTCTTGCTTGAAATAATAGCATACTTCCCCTATTGTTGTCAAACGATTTTCCTTCCTCTTTTATAGCTTTCTTAAACCTATAAATTTCCAAAGTTTCTTTTTTTCTTAATCCCTCCATCCATCTCCTTTCTGCCTCTATTCTAATTCCTTCATCTCTTTATCCCATTTTTTATAATCCATTCTCTCTGTCATTCTTTTCATTTCTCCTTCCCATAATCCCAAATAGTAGCCTATTCTACTCCCATCTATTATATTTGCCATTCCTATAACCATTTCCCACCATTTTGATTTAGTTGCTCTCATAAAACCATCTCTGAACACCCACTTACATACTCTCTCCTCTCCCATCATTTGCAATCTCCCATATCTCTTCAACTTTGCACTCCTTTCCCTATCTTCAAAAGTATTCCATCCCATATCCCCTTGAATTGCTTCAACTGCCATATATACAGTATGTTTCCACCCAATTCACATCTACCCATTTCTCTTTGGATCTTCTCTATTTCGTTCCTCACACTTTTTGACATCACTAATACATCGTTACCATGCATAACTCCTGGCACTGCTATCTCCTTCCATAGAATTCTAATTATTTCATACCTATTGTAACTCATGCATGCCACCCTCTTAATGATAACCTTGTTTCTTTTTATTTTTTTTATCACTTTATCCTCCCAACCCTTCAAATATTATATTCCTGTATTTAACATTATTCCCAAATATGCATATTCTTTCACCTCTATATATTCTCCCAATTTTCATAATCCACTTTCTTTACCATTTATCCATAGAATCTTGGATTTATCTACATTTTCATCTAGAGTTTTTCCCCTATCTCTCCACAGATATCCAGCAATCTTTGCATATCCTCTCTATTCTCAGCAAAGAGAACTATATCTACGAATAATAATTATGGTATCCTTTTCCCCACTCCCCTCAAATATATCCCCTTACCTGAATTTAATAATTGTCTATCTAGTTCATCCATGTATAATATAAAAAGTATAGCTGACAAGGGGCATCCTTGCCTTAATCCTCCTGCATTTTACCTTTCTAGAATTTATTTTCCCCTTTTGATAGGTATTCATATTATCTTCATATATACTATACTGTATTTCTAATAATCTCAACCCAATCCTCTATTCCCTTTTTTATTAATATTTTCCGCAATAAACCCCTATCCATATCGTATGCCTTATTTAAATCTAGAAACCCTACCACCATTCTAGAGTTCTCTCTCAAACTTCTTTCAATTAGTTGTGAAATAATATATAAAGAATCACCCATATTTCTATTTGCCCTGAAACCATGCTGTAACTCATCCAATATCTTCTCACTCTCTAGCCATTCCACCACCCATTCCTTCTACACTTACATAAAGATCTTATATAAAACACTTGTCACTGCTATTGGTCTATAATTCTCTAGTTTACTTTTATCTTTTCCCTATCCTTTATAAAGCAATCTGATTATTGATCCTCTCCATTCATCAGGTATTTTTTGTTATTAAATAAATCCTCCATACATTTATTTAGTACTCTTCTCCCTTTTATATCTAGTATCTTGACCATTTCAATTGCAATTCCATCTAATCCTCTAGCTTTCCCATTCTTCATTTTATCTATTATCTTACTAAAAAAACTCCATCTACCTTAATATTCTTAACTTTCTTATATTGTAATTAATAACCTGTTCATTTATATGCCCATTCTCCTCCCCTTCATCTTCTTGTATCATCTGCTTATTCCTTTAAAATATTTTCCAAATCTAACCACTCATTATTTAATCCCTTAGTACTCTTTAACTCACCTTTCCTATTTTTCACATATCCATAATTTTCTATAACCCTCCCAACCTCCACCCCTTATTTCATTCATTAACCTATCCATCTCACCTCTGTTCATCTATTTTAATTTTAGCTTTTGTTTTGTATATACTCTTCCCATTTCTCCCCTAAACTCATTTGACCCATTCATTCCCCATATACCTATACCTCCACCCTTTTTTCATTACCCTCCCTATTTTTTCAAATCCATTCCCCTTCTACATGTGGTATTTCCATATCCATTAAATGTGTTTACATAATACCCAAATAATTCATTTTCAAGTTTACCCATTTTTCTCTTCTCCTTCCACCTTGCATATTTATAAATTCTAACATCTGCCTATTTTTTTTTTTACTTTTTCTTTTGTATACCCTTCCACGCTTGGTTCCTTTAAGGCATTCCTGTTTTTTATTTTTAATTTTTGTCCTTATATCTATTCCTATCCATATATCTATCTGCTTTGTTTATCTCACCCTTATTCATTTCCATAAATATGCCTCTCCCATTTATTTTTCTTGCCTTATTAATTTCCTTAAAACAATTACCTAAAACAATTTCCCCTTCCCTATTCATGTGCATCACTAAATTTGTGCCCTATATTATTAAAATTTATTCCTTCCCTCTTACATAATTCACTTAAGCTATTTTCCTATTCCACTTTCTTCCCCTGTCGTATCTTGGCAAATCCCAATTAAATCGATCTCATTTGCATATTTTTTTGCTGTTCCCATTAAATTTTCCATATCTTTTACCATTTGTTCCTAATCTGTTGTTTCCAGATTATTTGTTCCTACTAAAATTATTACATTTTCTTTTTTTAATAGCCCTTTCTATATCCCTTATTTTTGCCCCCCCCCCCAATGCAATCCTGCTTCTACCCCATCTGTAGTCTTTGTTAAAAATATTTCCTGCTTCTCTTATGCACGAATCACCAAGTATTTCACCACTGTTTACATTTATCTCCCTAGTCTTTTGTTCTTTTCTCATTTTATCTTGATTTTTTTCTCTTCATTACATCAAATATGTTCTTATTTAAACTTTGTCCCTTCCCCGTTTATCTTCCATATTTTCTTCCTTCTCAAATTATCACTTAATTCATCTGTAATATCCACTATTTCTAAATCTTTATCCGTATCCTCTTCCCCTGTATAATAATCTTCATATTTCCTTTCTCCACTTTTAACACTCTCAAGCTCTATATCAGTATCTCTATATCAAACCCATTCTCCCTTCTAATTAATTCATCCCATTTGTAAATAAATCCCTCCATATTTTTCTCTATCTGTATCATTATCATTCTTTATTCCAATATCTTGCTNTCAGCCTTACCTTTTATAATTTCTTCTCTTTCTTTATTCTTTTTTTTATTTAAAGCTCCTCTATTTAAATTCTTTATCATTCCCATAACCTTTTCTACTTCATTTTTCAATCCCTTAAAATTTTCTTTCATCCCCTCCATTTCCCTACCATAAATCTCCATACTCTAAACTCTCTCATCTCTACTAAACATTCATTGCAAATCCATAGCCCATTTACTTTCTTCTTCCTTACCCCAACACATCTCATATGCACCCATATTAAACATAAATCACATACAACCATTTCACCCCCTCTTTTTATATCACATTCTTTTCCACAAACTTCCTCAAATTTAATCCTCCTTTCCCTTACGCTCAAGTTGCTCAACCTAGGTTTAGCACCCCTTTCAGCCCCCTCCCCCACCATTTCCAATCCTGTTTCACCTCCTTAAGCCATTTAAATAAATTTTAATAACTACCCAAATTTTCTTTTTTATATACCTTCTATCTATTTAATCAGTTAATTATATATCCCTCTCTAAATTTTCTTTAAACCGTTATATATGTGTTCGGACAAATATTACTCGATTCAATTCGATCCAAAAAGAATATACTTTATCTTAAACAGAACTCAGAATAAAATAACTCAATACAAATCTATTGTAATGTTAATTATACTAAGTTGCTCTTATTACTTTCCGACTAACCCTAATTCAAAGCCCCATCTGCTACCCTTCACGTTAATTCAAAATAACTCGTGTAATTATGTATAGATATTGGGTAACTCAAACTAATCACTCAACTCGAATAATATAAATACAAAACAATTCAATAATAATCAGATAAAACCTCAATATAATTATAAATAAATAAATTCAATCTGTATCAATAAGTCTGATTCTCCGGAAACGCCTCGTCGTGCGCCTCGTTGCCTACACAACGTTACTCAAACCCTGATACTCAACTATATGTAATAATTTGCTAATTTAATGAGCTACAGTATTGAATTAAAATAAACTATAGCATACAGAAGGATATATAATATACAATTAACTAATAATTCAAAATAACAATAATTAAAACTTTGTCACTATGAATTGTTCTCCAATGTTGTTAACCGTGCCTCACGCCAAAAATTGAAAAATGTTTTGCCGCGAGTGTGTAAACTTATCTTTAGAACAGCATTACTTAGATGAAACCCATCATCTACTGATCTATAAAATCAGCATCATGATATCAGAAACTCACATTAATGTTACAATTAAATAGAGGCAAAGAAAAAAGGCTGATTGGGAAAGTCTTAAACATGAGTTTAACAAAATAAAATATACCGGTACAGTAATTAAAAAAATAATTCTAAAATAGATTTGCAGTAAATGTTATGGAGCTTCTGAAAAGTCCGTCATTTTAATAAGGCTACCTACCTTAGCATAGATTTATTTTTATTTGATATGCATTTCTATTAGCCTATTAAAGTTTGTAAAACTGCTAAGAAATTAATCATTTAATTGGGTAGCTAACTTTTTTTTTAATTTTCTGTTTGGAGATTTCATAAATTACTTTGCAAATAATTGCTGCTTAAATAAACTTAAGATCATATTATTTAAATATTTACTTTTAATTTTTTTTTAATATCTTTAAGTTTATAATTTAAATAACAAATTACAATCACAATTCAAAGTATAGCCTAAATTGTAAGCGTATAACGTTGAATTGTTTTCATTGTGATTTTTACACTTTAAAATATTTCGTAGCGGGCGAGGGGTGTGTGTGTGTGTTCGGATGGCCAGTTAATAATGGCTGTTAACCGGTTATCAAAATAAGTACTTTTGCCCATTCCTAATTTTGATATTAAAAAACTGCTGATCATATTGCCTGTTCTCATCATTGTTTGCATCAGGGAATGTATAATAGATCCATAACTATCTTAGGTATTTGTTAGTTCTTACCTTGCTACAAGTTAAAATTTAGTTATTTATTTTGTGAAATTGTATTTTAATATCTTGAACAAACCTTAATAGCAAAATGTCAAAAATCATCAGTCCATTTTTTATAACAGTCATACTGAATCGTTATGATCGATCGTAACTAAATTGTGAAAAGTAATAGAATTCATACTTGAACAAACTGTTTACTACGGTTGATATCATCAAAATATTCTTAAACACAATGAATTTTTCAAAATGTGAAATGTAATTCTGACCCTAATCAGGTAAATTTATTCATTTCAATTTCATTTTTTTAGCAATTTTATTTGAAATTAAATGGGGGGGAAAATCCATTGTATGTGAACTTATTATTTGATAGACATTTTTTTATTTCCATTATCTGTTTGGTTGCTGCAAAGTCCACACAGTAAAACCATGTTCTATTATTAGATAATGTAATGGACCAGGGGCAACCTCGTTGGACTATAGTCTGTTGTTGTCTGGCATATTTGTATTTAACCACCTGCATATTTAGAATGCTAGAAGATCATGAGCACAATAAAAAAAGATGCTCCATCTAACAAATCTGCAAATTTTAATTAATGAATGAATTAGGAAGAATTTCATACAAAATATTTCCATGTATTATAAAATTAGCAACAATGTTATTCTAAACAATTATTTGTTTATTGTCTGCATAAACTACACGATTTATTTAATATTTCATCTTATTCATTTCTTATTTTTATGTTTTTGTACCTGCTTAAAAGAAGACTTGTCTCATTTAAATCTATATTATTTCTTTAAATGTTTATTTTAAAAACATGAGTTTTTTTTTTAATTATTATTTAGAAAGAACACACACAGTCAGTCTAAATCAGAAGTTCCAAACTTATTTGACCTACCGCCCCCTTTTCTTTAAGTAAACAACAGTATGATACAATGATGAATTTACGTTCATTTATGTATATATTTACCCCCGACGTCCTACAACAGAGTAAAGAAAGATGTAAATAAGACACCTTGAAACTTGAAATTTTAAAATAAACTATAATAACATTCATATTACACACTGGAAATTAAAAAATCACTTTAATGAGAAGTGTGAACCTGGTGTATAAGTTCAATTCTTATATGATTTTAAATCATTTATTAGGCCACCTGATAGTAAAAATTTCTTAAATCACTTAAATGTGCTTGAAAAAAAATAGTGATAATTATAAGGCTAGACCTCTTGGTCAACTTGACCACTTATCGTAATATTAATTTGAATTTTCAATGCCCTCCAATTGCACTCGAGATACTAAAAGGATCGTTCCAGTGCCCCCAAGGGGGTGTTTTTGCCCACTTTGGGAAACTATAATCTAAATCAAAATTTTTAATAAAATACAATTTTTTCAGATTTAATTAATTGACCAAAGGGATATAATTTTTTTTGCAATGCACCCATCTAATTTTCAAATAAATTAGCTTATTTAATCATTGTTACAATGTACCTATGTTTTGAAATAAATATATTTTTCAGAAGTTTGATCTTGTGACTGCTTTGGAAGATTAGTTCATCAAGTTTGCTTCAATATTTTTTGAGGAATAAATGACATTTTAGCAACTTCTACTGTTATTTATGACCGCAAAACTTATGTGACAAGAATGTTAATGAACTCGTTTAGAGATCAAATAAAGATAAATCTCTTTTTTAACTTTGTTAGAATTAAGCAGGTCAATTTAATGTTTCAACAGATTTAAACATGTGAATCAACTAGAAATATTATATTTTAAAAATATAAAATAGAGTAATGTAGCCACTATTATTTTGTTATTTACATTATTTAATAGGTGTAAGATAGTAAGGTGTAATAAATCATAAAAATTGAATTTTAAAAAGCTTTTTTTTTTTAAAAAAAAAAGGAATATTAAAAAATAATAAATTATGTGTATCAAATGTTTTTCTAAAGTTAAGTGTTATAAAAATTAGTTGGTAACAAATATATGTTAAATCAATGGACTCTTCTATTTTTGTGTCCATTAATGTACTGTTTATACTGTATCAAAAGTTGTACTGAAGATATACCCTTAGCCTATATGCCAACAGTCAACACCATATATTCAAAAATATTTTGAAAATAATCACTAATTCTGTAGCTCAGAAATTAGCTCAAGATGAAAAAAATAATTGTTATGCTGGTGCGTCTCAAGAATGCCATAATAATCTAAATTCGGGGGGGGGGGGGGTCTGAATTCTCTCCTATTTACTATTCAATAATCATAAATCTAAAATATGACATTTTTACAGTTTAAAAGTATGAAAAAAAAAATATTACAACTATCCAAATTCGATCAGCTCATGACCTGGTATTAAATATTCCTCCTATCTGGTACTCTAAATACATGGCAAAAAATATTGAATTTTAATCCTATTCCCTCTTTAATAATCAAAGTTTCACCATTTTAATATTTCATAGCTCTAAAAAATATTAACTATTAAAAAAAGCAATATTTTAGTTATTTAAAAGTATACCTTTGATCCGCATCAGAAGGAAATGGGAAGATTGAAATTGAGCATAATCCTAATATTTAATTGCTCTTTTTAGGTACAGGTACCAACTAGTATTTGTACATTAAAGCGAATGTCTTGCTTTTTTTTTTATTATCCCTGCTTTTCTGAGTTATTTTTTTTCTTTAGCGGTCCGTACAGGAGTGGGGTAAAATATTTTTTTAATTAATGAATTTTGGATCAATGGAAGGAATGTTAACTACAGTCTTATTTTCTACATCTTCTATTAAAATGCTTTTATTTTTGTTTAAGATGTATTTAAGAACACTTTTATGATGGTTTCCGGTCTCCAAGTCGTCACTCTTGAACAACAATCTGTGCAATTCACTATCTGCCTGCAGATAAAGTGAATGGCATACAATCATTGAGGATTGAAAGCCTGGTTCACATTGTGCTGCTCTACTTTGTACTAACATTCAAATTAAAAAAAAAAAAACTATTGCGCCTAAAATCGATTCTATCCTTGCGAGCTGGTTTCATATTACTAATAGCTTGTGCTGACTTTGAATTGAAAAATGATGGCACTGTGCTTAAGGAATTTGTAGCGGATAATGTTGGTTGATTAGCCGATTGAAATTTTTGATGGCCTTGTTTTCCTTTTTTATTATTGTGGGCATTATTATAGTTGTAGGAACTGGCCTCTATTTTTTTGTTCAAACGCCCTCCATTGATCAAACTGATCCTCGAGAGTTTCATCCGTAATGGGTACGGATCCACGGTGTGTATAGTAATTCTACATGTGCCTATTGCTGTGCACTGATCCTCCATTTCAAGGGTGTACTTTACTGCTTCCTTGAATGTTCTAGTTGTATGATTTAGCATGTCAAGCCTAACAGCAGGGTTTAGTCCCTCCTTTAAACTGGGTTAATAAGAAATCTTCTCGCATTTCCCTGTTTAAACATGACCCCATGGCATTAGCCATAGCAACCAATCTTTATTAGTATAGTTCAACAATTTTACCCTGACTTTGAATACAGTTGAAGAACAATTTAAAGCCCTCGTTTCAATTGGATGCTCGAGAGAACAGTATTCTAAAATGTTCAATCCTTTTGTCTATGGAAATATTTCTAAAGTTCCTTAATCCAGAGGTACGCAAAGCTTGGGGGAGGGGGGTGCTAAATATTTTTTTTTTTTTTTTTTTTTTTCGAATTTTTTTGCTTTGAATGCAGAGAGCAGGAAGTATAAAAAAGAGTGCATAAATGTGCACTATTTTCCTTTGATCTGCAGGTGTTCCATTTCGTATACACTATACAGGAATACCCCGGTTATCGTTGATTCATTTTTTCACTTTAATGTCCAATTAGAAAATATACCCTATCGTGATTCATAATAATGTTGTTGGTCAGTAATTAGTTTAAGACTTCTAAATTTGTGCAATAAATCATTTTAAATTTAGTCATCAAATTGTGTACAGCTTGCAACGAACACACTTACATTTTTTTTTTCTACTGTTACAGGAAATATAAATTGTTTGTGATCTTTGCGGCTGCTCTAACTTGTACTTCCTGCATATTTTCGTCGAGAGACTTGTATCTCGTAATCCAAAGTCTGCAGGACAATGATAGGTGTGAGATCCAGAAACTAGTAGATATTTTTATCTCATACATAACTAGATATTTCTATCTCATTGGTTGACTTTACAGTACGTACTGTATCTAGTTTATTTTTTTTACATTTTAATTAAGTCTACCCCAATTAATTTATGAATATAAAAAGAAATAACTGTACGATAAGATCACATTTATTATTGTATAATTGGTTTATAATTTTTATTAGGTAAGACGTTTATCATTATTGGATAGTCATAATGAATGTGCTGTATTTGTTAATCTAGATCGCAATATTGTTTACTGCTTAACCGTACATACTCATAATCTTTGTGTCATTTTTTTTTATTTCTTTTAAAATATTGATTACATTTTCAAATAATTCTAAGAAATCCTACTACCTTTACAGTCCATCGGATTTGAAGCCAGAAGTCATTTCCTCTACATCCCAATAATTCCACCATTCTTTGTATAAATAGTGTGTAGGCTATTTATTTCCAGTCCTCCCTCCCTATATGTGGACGGGGTGATAACCATATAAAGGGGGCTCGACTTAAAATGTTGGCGCACCTCTGCCTTAAGCCATCATAATGTGTAAGAGATTTACTCCAACACTTGCATCATCAAGGTTGGGATCCAGCGTGTTCACAGGCCATTGATAAAAAGGTATCCAGCCAACGTCGACATTCAAATCTCCAGCTGGATCCATATTAAATGTAGCTAATATGCCAGGCCCAGTAAGCGCACTCATGGTAAACAGGATTAATACGAGGGATTGGATCAGGCTCATTTCCGACCATAGATAATTCATCCCCTATCTTTTCATTATTATTTTGAAGCCCTGGGTTAGATATTAGTGCGACCTGGTACTACCAAAGTCGGTAAAAGGAGGTGGGGCAGAAACATCTGGCGTAAGTGCAGCTAGTGGAAATTTAGGGATAGTTAAATCTAGTAGGCTATTGCCCGTGTCTGTTATTCATCGAGATATTGAATTTGCTGACTAGCCTGATTGACATTAATTTCACTAATAAGCTCCATAACTCTACTCCCTAGCCACAAAATTTCTCCCCACTGTAGTTCTACAGTTCTGTTATAAATTATCGAAAATCATTTGGTTAAACTACTGTAGAAAAATCCGTACTTAGGCAAGTGTCTGCCTTTTTACTCACTAAAATAAGTTTATTCACAGGTGACAAAATTAATGTAGGCATTTCTAGTATAGGGGTAGAACCTGCTTCACCTTCTAGTTCTACTATAGACAATAGGCTAAAACTGTTAATAACACGGACATGAAAATTAAAAATCGATACTATAAATGGTTCTTAAATTAATTGTTTTTGATGAACAGCTATCTTTAGAATATTACTATTGAGATCCTTGTCTTGAGATGTGGCAGTCCTGTGTGCTCCTGATGACCACCTCACCTCCAGGGGATTGAATCTGTCCCCAGGTCTACATGTCTTGAGATG
>PXIH01S0003588.1:11599-25739 GCA_003024985.2 Euperipatoides rowelli | reverse complement strand
AAAAAAGATTTGATTATGAAAGACTTTAGCCAATCTGTAAGTTCAGCACTTTGAATGTTTTTAATGAGTATTAATATTTGCTAATCTTTATTTTCGCGAATATATGATTGTCGTGAAACTCGCGAAAATATTACTCTCGCGAAAAAATCCATATATACAGTAAATGATTATCATAATGTTTGATATGATTTACACCAACAAAAATATCTGTCTGTAAGGTAGTCAACCCTGCATGCCATGGAAACAAGATTATACTAAGAAACAGGGGAGTGAAAAATGACACAAAGAAGGGGGGGGGGGGGTATAAGGGAAAAAGCAAAATTAGAGGGAGCACCTAACAAATAAAAAATAAGGCTTGCGTACTTGTGTAAACCACAAAAATGACAGAAAAAAGGGGAGGGCCATTACTTGTTAAGTAGGCTATGCACTACTGAACAAACCCACTCATATGTAGTAAATTGCATGTTACAGTACTACATTGCATCCCTCCTAGGGTTTAAATAAAACTTTCAATGCCAGAGCATTGATCCTTACTCACATTTTAGTGCAAGATAAAAAAAAAACTATCAAGTTAAAAAAGACTGATCATCATGGCTCAAACAATAAGAAGGACTAAAAGATTAAAATGGCAAGCAAACAAGTTTCAGTCCCAGATGAATGTCCCATGATTCTGCATTAAGATATCGACAACTTTGACCGTATGAGTGATACCTCTGTAAAGTGGAGACATTTATCACAAAAGCAATGCTGCCGATCTTCACCTTGCTAAAATCATGCCACAAGCCATCAAAGGTCATGACCCCATTGGCCATACCATTCAATCACCTACTAATTACTTTTACTGAGCCAAAAAAAAAAAAAAGAACTAAAATGGACAGTTCCTTGTTAGGTATGAACTTGATTAACTTTGGGGAACAAGTGTAAAAACTTTCTTCACTTAGTTAACAACATTGAAAAACTTTAGGTTAAGTATAAATTTAACCATAAAACTTATTTTACAGATAAAAGCTTGAAAGTTGAGCGGAGATACAACTTCAGTGCATGCGCATTTGTACACCAAAAATTCTCAAAAAGATTGGATCAAAAGCTATATCTACTTGTATAACTTTGTATAGGAGAGTCAGAATCTACTTTTTCGGCAAAAGCATCAGGTTAATCCCAAAAGTCTATAAGGTTGATATCTTCTTCATTTTCATTCTCGGCTGGAACTTTTTCGGATTCTTCCTCAAGAGTTTTTGTGGTGGCCACGTCAGGTTCTCAATCGGTATCAGATAGCACATGCCAACTGTAATATTTCTTTATTTTGTCTATATGAGTGTATTTGAACACAGTTGTGTCTTCTATATTCTTTAATTTATAATTAGTGAGACCCATTCACAATACCACATAATAAGGTCCCTTATATCTTGCCTTGAGTTTCCTATTCTGTCCACTTAGCTGGCCAAGGCCAACATTAAAACTATGTCACCCTCAGCAAATTCACGAAGTCTATGGTTCTGGTTGCGATCATTGCAGGATCTGTGTGTGGCAGTGGTCAGATGTTCCCTCACCTGTGTTCTCACCCTTTCTAGCCATCGGGTGAACTGGTCTATTAGTTGAGGTGGCTCATATTCGGAATTGAGTTCAAAATTGGCTATTTCCACTGCAGGGTTTATGGGATAGAACCCATGAAAAACATAGAAGGGAGTGCTACCATGCAACCGATGAATAGAAGTGTTGAAAGCGAACATGACTAGGGAGAGCATCTCATCCCAATTGCTAAAATTCTTGTTGCAATAATGTGATAACAAATTAATGACTTTTTCATTGATCCTTTCACTCACTCCATTTGCATGGGCATGGTATCCCCAGAAGTGAAACAATGATATGTTCCCATCCTCCTTGTCAGGTTAGCAAATATTCTTCCTGTCAATGCCGGGCCCCGGTAGCTCACTTTGACTTTTGATCCACCATACCATGAAAAGATGCTGTTTAAGTAGTCATTTGCCAAGGTACTTGTTTCTTGATTAGATATGGCCAATGAGAATGACATGCGGCTGAGATGGTCCATCCAGATTACGATGTATCTGTTCTTCCTTTTACTAATGGATAATGGGCCCAGCACATCACATGATGCTCTATCCATACAGTGAGTGGGTGGGGGAATTATTGGGGTGAAGGGTGCCTTGATCCGTACTGTGTTTCTTTTCTGGCACTTATCGCATGATTGAGTATATGCAAGGACACCTCGATACATGCCATCCCAGGTGAATACTCACCGAATCTTCCATATTGTCTTATTGAAGAACAGATGCCCCCACCCTGTATGTTGTCATGGTTATTAAAACACACCTCGTTTACCAAGGCTAGAGGTAGAAGCACCCGATAATTCCATTCCTCCCCCTTAGGGTTATCATAAACTTTTTTGCATAACACTTGCTCTTCTGTGAGTATATACTCACCTTCCTTCACCTCATTTGCCTGCAATTGCTGTAAAATCCGGCTACCGACTGCAACTAGGACCTGATTCTGTCAGATGTTTGCATTGGATAAAGATTGAGCTTTCAGTCCGAAGTTACTAGATATGATAGCTACCTGGATTACGGCTCAACCAGTCAGCCACTTCGTTAAACTTGCCTGGTAGGTATTCGATACTTAAGTTGTTATCTTGAGATCCGACAATTGGACTCTTTCATCTCAAAACAATAGGTGAGGGGTCGATGATCCATCTTCAAGACAACAGGAAAACCATAGGTGATATGCTGGAATTGCTGCAGGGTATAGACTATTGCTAATACTTCCCTTTCTATTGCTGAGTAATTTGTTCTGATTTGTTTAATTTGTGGCTACAGTATGCCAAGGGCCTAGAGTTACCTTCCTCATCTTTCTGCTGAACTACCCCACCTATACCGTACAATGAATTATCACACATTATCTCGAATGGTTTAGTAAAATCTGGGAAAGCCAAAACCGGAGCAGTGGTTAGGTGGCGTTTCAATTCTAAGAATGCTTGCTCTGCCTCTGGAGACCAGTTCACCTTGATGTTACATCTTTTCAACAAATTATATAAGGGCAGGGCCACAGTGGTAATGTCACTGATGAACTTGCGGTAAAAATTTATTGTGCCCAGGAATGACCTTAGCTGCCTCATGGTGTTGGGGTGCTCAAAACTTTCTATGCATGCAATGTCTCCTCTGATGGCCTACTACTGGAAGCATTGATAACATGCTCCAAAAATGTAACTGATTTTTGGAACAAGTTGCATTTGGAAGGGCACCTGGCCATGTTGATCTTGCCTAGTGCCTTGAATAATTTTTCTAGCAAGACCACATGTTCTTCCTCTGTCTTGGAATGGACGAAGATGTCATCCATATAACAGAACACTCCGTCTTCCTTAAGCAGTTGGCTTAGGGCATCATTCATGATGTTTTGGAAGATTGCTGTGCTATTTATGCATCCTTGGGGTAGCCTATTGAGGATGTAGGTCCCGAAGGGCAAGGTTAATCTGAATCTCTCTCGGACGCTCTCGTGTAACCCAATGTTGTAGTATCCATTTTTTAAGATCGAGGTTAGAGAATATCTTGGAACCACCCAGACGATCAAGTATATCAGTTATACGCATCATGGTTGGATGATGTTATTGATGCGAAGTCGATCACCAGTCATATATCATCAGAATCCTTTTTTGGTACAACCAATACCGGACTGTTCCAACGAGAACGTCCCCTCTTCACAATTCCTGCCATGTCATAGCTGTCAATTTTATGGCAAAGAGGAGCATAGGCTGAATAAGTTATGCAATATTGTTTGGTATATATTGGTGTATCACTGGTGCTCCAGTCATTTTTTATACATCTTCTATCAGTATATTCTGATTATCCTGTATAATCTCCAGCCTTTCCCTGTGTGCCCCAGTGATACCTAGTTTATCGACCTTCATCAGAGCCTTGATTTGTTTCACTTGTTTTGAAGACATCCCTGACAACTGAGTGAGAACCTATGGTCTTGCGGTGACTGCTTTTCTCTGAAAACCCACATCAGGCTTCACTTGCTTCAATGGTGAAATGTATGCTACCCTGGAGGGAGTCTATGATAGCATGGTGACTTTGCAGCATATCATAACCTAATATCACCTGGAAGGCACCATCGGTCTGCAAAGATGTTACACAAATTTCCTGTAAAAAATATACATTCTCAAAGGACATACTGTATTTACTAATGATTTGTAGCCCTGCACTGATTGTCCATTAAGGGGAGACAGTAAGGTGACTTGAGAAAATGACTCAATGCCCTCTGGTTGGCACACATAACTGTCATCCAGAAGAGTGTATTCGGCTCCATTGTCGACCATTTGCTCAGGCAAATAGGATCAAGTTCTATGGTTACTATTTTTTTTGTTAATCGTGGGCGTTGGGGTTTTGAATTGCCTTAGTTTGGCTCAGTTTTTCCCTTTGGAGGACTTACCAGTTCCCTGATGTGACCAGTCATAATTCATTTATTGGCACCCCTGCGGTTACACCTGGCAGGCCTGTCTACGTAGCTTGGGATCCCCATTTGTTTCCATAGGTGAATTCATCGCCTCATCATCATAACCCCTTAGAATATCATAATGATTATAGGAGGTGAAAGTATCTGATTTTTATACTGAAAGTTTGACTCCTGTACCCTGACCTACACCAAGTAAACTCCCCTGGGTGAGGACTGGGTTTATGGCTAGTTGTTTTTTTCTGGGCCCAACTGGGTTTGAATTGGGTTCAGTCAAGGGGTATTGATTGTTTTGTCTATTAGACCAAGACCTATAATTGGGTCTCCATTGTTTATGGGCACCACTATGGAAATTTGAACTTTCATTTTGGCATTTATAACCACCCCAACAACCCTGCCTAGAGCCATTGTACCTATTTCAACCTGATTTCTTTTCCTAAAACAATTGCATTGCACATGGCCTTTGATGTTACAGAAATAACATACCAATGAGCAACAAGAATGTTTACCCTTAGGTTATTATAAACCCATAGGAATGATGTTTCCTGTGTTATGGATAAGATCAGCCTGATGTCCTTGACTCTGACTCTCCACTCCATTTCTCCAACAGAATCACAGGCGGCATTGGATACATCACTAGTGATACCAATCAAAATATGCCATATCCTAATAAAAACAAACAGGTTGACAAATTTCATTCTTTCAATAAAAATAAATCAAATCATAATTTCAAACAAAATAGTAATTTTAACCAAAATAAAAGCTTTAATCAAAATAGTAATTTTAATTGTAATGATAACCGCAACCAAAATGATAATTCCAGTAGAAATAAAATAAAGATAAAAAATATACTAGCTTAGTAATTCCATTTCTGAACGGTTTTCCAACAAAACCTATGATAAAGATTAAACTTTTTAAAAGAGAATATATATAGCTTATATTGATATTTGAGCTGAATATTCTATAGTAAGCCAAAGGTGTATAAACTCTGAGTTGATAAATTGCAGCTCGGACTGTACCATCTTAATGTCTCCAATTTCCAAACAAGCGTTGAAAGCTCTACGTACTATTGTCAACCTGTCGATCAATAACAATTATTTTTTTTACAGTCAGTCTTAGTAGCCCAAATGTATACTGTGACTGCATATAGTGTGATTTTAGGAATGGACTTTTTTAAAAAGAATATAATGCCTGTCTAGATTTAGGTAAGGGTCTTATATATCTCAATATGGACCTAAATGACAGTTGGAACAGATTTGTAAGCGAACCTGTTAAAACAGCCACTGTTAATGCTAACCTGGCTGTACAACCTACTGCAGATAAACCGATCAATGAACTTTTTTTAAGTAGATGAGTTAGACCTTTCCGATTTCCATAAAGGAAAATTAAAAAGATTATTAGATAATTATAAAATTATTTTAATAGAAAACGTGGAACCAAAATTCAATGATAACCACAATATTTCCCAAAAGCAGTATAGAATTCCTCACTCACTATACGCGCCACTCAAGAAAAAGATGGCACAGTTTGAGGCAGCTGGCATCATTGCACCCGCTACAGAAACAGAGTACAATGTACCCTTGCTAGAGGTTCCAAAAAGAGACAATCCAGAGGATCTTCTCATTGTACTAGATCTCAGGACAGTTAATGCTCAGTTGGAACCTGATCACTTCCCTTTAAGGCGTATTGACAATATTTTATTAAGACTAGGGGTCACTAAATTTTTTTTCCACGTTGAATCTAAACAACGGCTACTATAACATCACCCTAGCCGAGTCCGTACAATTTAAATTCTGCTTCTCTCTTCTTGGATAGTTTACAAATTGAGAAAGCTCCTTCAAGGTTTAAGTAATTCGGCTGCCATTTTCCAAGAAATAATTAATAAATGTCTAAGTGGTATAAAACACAAAGAAAACGGTATTAGCCTACTTAGACGATGTCATAATTTTTACAAATACAATTGAACATTTTGAGGTGCTAGAAGTTCTAGCAGCCTTAAAAAAATAATTATGGCAGTCAAACCAAGTAAATGTTGCTTATTTAAAAGCTCATTGAAATTTTTAGGGCATATAGTTAATAGACGGTAGTAGGCCCACCAATCAAAACATTGAAGCAGTTACTGAGTTTCACCATCCAAACATGTCCACAGCTTCCTGGGTTCTGTAGGTTTCTACAGAAAGTTTATTAAAAACTTTACTGAATTAGTGCTCCGCTCTATAAACTCTTGAAAAAGAAAAATGAAAAAGTTGAGTGGACTGCAGAAGCCGATAAATCATTTAATGCTTTAAAAGAACAACTTACAATGGCACCTGTACTAGCTCACCCAGATTTGTCTAAATGATTTTTTATTTCAACGGACACCTCATAGGTTGGTCTAGGAGGCTATTAGAGTAAGAAAACGCTGAAGGCATACTACAGTCTATAGCGCACTATAGCAGAAAGCTGAAACCAGCAGAATGCAACTACGCAGCAATTGAGACCGAAGCATTAGCTATCGTGTACACTCTACAACAGTTCTGACATATTGTCTATGGTTACTCCATCATCCTCAGAACAGACCACAAGCCCCTCACAAACATGTTCCAATTAAAGGATCAAAGCAAATGCTTAATAAGGTGGGTACTACATGTGCAAGAGTATAATATGCAGTTTGAGCACATACCCGGTAGGGAGAACATATTTGCCGACTCGTCTCGGAGCCCTGAAATTGACCCATCCGCTGACATAGCAGCAGTAAACACCATCATGAAAAATTCGTTCTAGCACAGAAAGAGGATGAGAAATGCAAATTTTTAAAAGAACAAATTTTAAAAGGCATTTATAAAGATAAGAGAGAGTACATTCTTGCTGAATGTGGCCTTGTTTTAAAACGGGTCAAATATTTCCATGAAACAGGTGTTATATACCGTTCAATCGTACCCAAACCATTCATTGATGAAGTAATATACCACTATCACGATACAATTACAAGCGGACATCTCTCAGATCATAAAACTGTTTGGCGCATTAAAGCGTATTTCATATGGGTTAGGAAATACATTAAGGTCATGTGACAATAGCAGAAAAAATCCTATCCGGATTGGGTATATTGTTTTATTAAAAATTGTACAGCCTAACCTCTCAGTTGAATTATGTTTTGACAAAAAGTTTGCAAGGCTGTTATAATTGAAAACGGTATATTTTAATTAGTGTACACTAACACGCATTTAGTTGTTTTTTTTTAGTTTTTTTTCATTCAAATTATTATTTTTAGGAAAACCATATTTTTTTTCATCTGGCTTTTCTAGCAATTAGGAGAGAAATATAATGTTTTTATTACTAGCTTTTTTTAATAGACAAATGGTGGCATGGATATTTCGCTACCTTAGAAACAATGACTCAAAGTAAACAAAGAAAGTAAACAATAATAATTACCTATATTTTATTACTTGCCACCTTCATACAATATGGATTAGATCCTTGGCTGCCATCTCAGTCTTGTTTTGTTTGAGCACAAAAATAAATAAAAACAACCCAATGGTCACGATACTTGGATAAGGAAATGGTGGATATATAATTTTTAAATAAATTTGCACAAAGACTTCGGAGGACTCGGTTTCANTATTTCCACTTGAAGCAACAAATTAATGCAATAAAACAATTTCTTGCAATTTGTTTGGGGTGAGGGGGGTTGAGGTCATATTTTGACTAGACTATAGTGTACATTAGCACATGTTTAGTTTTTATTATTATTAATTTTTTTCATTTGAATTATTATTTTTAGGGAAAACCATATTTTTTTCATCTGGCTTTTCTGGGAATTAGGAAGGAAATATAATGTTTTTATTACTAGCTTTTTTTAATAGATGGATGGTGGCATGGATATTTCGCTACCTTATATACAATGAGTCAAAGTAAACAAAGAAGGTAAACAATAATAATTACCTATATTTTCCACTTGCCACCTTCATACAATATGGAATAGATCCTTGGCCGTCATTTCAGTCTTGTTTTATTTGAGCACAAAAGTAAATAAAACAATCCAATTTCATTTTTTAAAAAAGGTAAACACTGGTCACGGTACTTGGATAAGGAAATGGTGGATATGTAATTTTTAAACAAATTGCACAAAGACTTCGGAGGACTCGATTTCAAATTTTAAATAATTTTAATTTTTAATAAATCATTTTGTGTAAAAATATATTTATAGTAAATAAAGATTTTTTTTACATTAGTTGCAAGGCAAACATTATTAGTAAAAAATCTTTTCAACAATTAGAATTTTAATTTAACAAATTTAAATAAATTACTGTTACACAATTTTTTTTTCCCTATTAAGAAGTTTTTAGTTTTTGGTATTTTTGCCAAAGAGTTCCTTTGCCTTGGCGAAAAAGTTCTCTATGATTTGCTTTAGGGGCCTCCGATATTCTTTTGTGCTAGATTTTGAACTCGGTCCTCTTTCTTCTCATTACTGTTTCTAAACACTTACACTTTTTCTTTCCTGTCGACACCTTTGCACTTTCTTTCCTCTTGTGTTTGTTTGGATGCTTGTCTATGGTTTGTTTGTGTTTCCTTCTACTGTGTGAGTGAACATTTTAGGTTGATCCACGACCTAGGCTTCACCTGGGAAACGAAATTGGCTCCGCAAATGAATATCCTCTATACATCCATATCTCGGGTACAATATCAGCGGGTTTGTCTTAAGTCCTGCACTGGCCATCAGCCATGTCCTCAACTTTCCACTCCTATGAAAGAGCAAATAGGATGTACCTCCTCTCTATATTTTTTTCCATTTCACTAGCCCGATGCTGGGCCACAGCAACAGCGTAGTTATAGCACTCCAAGTGTTTTTTAAAGATCTTTCCATGCTCCTCCAATATAGGCTGCACTAAGGAAAGAGCTAAGCCATTGGCCTTGGCTCCAAAATCAGCCGATTCAGACAATTCAATATCCCTTAGTCGTAGCTGCGACCGCATATGGATGTCATACCGTATGGTTAATAAAAGTCTTTTAAAGGCTCGCATTGAATAAGCGTGGTCCAGCAGGCGCTCATAAAGCACTTGAGACTCGGGCTCAGGTATGGACATTGTTGCACTTAGGAGTTTTAAAAGTGATAATGATGTCCAGACAAACTTTTTCACCTATTTGTAGCATAATTTTGTTTTGATTTTGTTTTTTTTTGTAAAGATGGTCTGGAGTTCTAATTAGTTTCCAAAAATTCTAAACAAGACATAGATAACCCTTCTATAAAGCCAGATCTTCTTTTTATGTAGTAAATAATTTTTTTGGGTTTTTTTATTAAGAAAAATCGAATGTCCGGGATAAAACACTGTTAGATGTAAAGTTATTCCGTCCACTAGCCCCTTTGGGAATTAAAGACTAGCTTCGATGAATAATCTATATTGATCAGTCAAAATCAACAGTTGTTATAGAATAGATTTTTATACAAGATAAGTCTGAGGACAAGGAAAATAGAAAAATTCCCACGCTCAGGATTTTTAAACTTATCCATAATATTTTTAGTCTTTATACAAGTATATTAACAAAAGTTATTAGCTTTTTCGGTTGGTCACTTCTGATATGCTATATTAATATTTTTGATTTTTATTACAGTATGTTAACAATGGAATACAAACTAGCTTGAATAAAACTTTAGTGGACTAATTTTTATCAGAAACAATTAATATACAGTTCAAAATAAATTCATTATTTTTATTATTAAATAATTTTTTAAACAATTATTGATAATTCATAAAACTATTATTATACCCCAACTTTAAGTAAAGTTGAAGTTTGTAAATTGATCATTTCGGAATAATTTAAAATATTTCATAACCATTCAATGTCAGTTGTTTTTACATAAGCATATTTCCAAAATCCTGTACACAGACAGACAGACTAGTTCAGTGAACAACGATATTATTATTGATCAAACCATGTTTACAATTTTTTCTTTTTTTCATTTCAATTATTTCATTTCTAGATATTTTTCTAAATTTTAAATTTTAGGAATTATTGTTGTCTCCAGAAGAGCATGAGCGACCCCCTCCCCCTTTTCTTTTTTGTTTTCATTTCATAATTTCTATTGAAATAAATTAATAAATTTCTTTTTTTATTGACTGACAAAGGGACAAAACATTTTTAAAGCTCAGCATATGTTAAAGATAAATGTCAAGCTAAGCCTAGAAGTAAAAGAGTAGCATTAATTTTATTTCCCTCTTCCTTTAATTGTAAAGGTTGGATAATGATTAACAGTTTATTCTCTGAGTAGATTTTCTTTCCCTCAACATAGGCTTACATTGGCCTAGTGAAGCTCTTAAGTCAGCCTGGACATTGCCGTCCAGAGTTAAGGGTGCTCATTCAAATGTGACAATTAATAAAACCTGATTTTTAACTATTTCAACATTTTTTCTTGAAAATTATTCATTCTTGATGTCAAACTGAAGATGGCTGTGCTTCCTTAACATTGAGATGTATTTAGTGATGGCTTTTTTTGTGATCTTTCCATGAAATTTAATTATTTATTTTTGGTACATAAAAATTTCTTTGGTGATTCAAAACGATTCTTGGAGTGAAGTATAATAGGTATCATTTTTGTTCAACAATGGACCAGGATCACATAACCCTCTTTGGTATCCCAGACTCTGGACTAATTATCTATTGTCAAAATTTAATTTAATTTTATTGGAAGCTGAACATTTAATTATGCATTTTTACACCTTCAAAATCCTATTGGATCAGTTTTCTATATACAAAAACATGTGATAGTCAAAATGTGTTAACTTTTACCCTAACCATGAATTTTTTAAATTAATGGTATAAAGGTTAGGACTCGGATCCTCAGACTCTTGTCTTATCATAAAAATCAGAAAAAGAAATACTTCTAGCAGAATCAACACCAACTAATGTTAAACTGCAATGTGGTGAAGAGGATATAAACCAGCCAGAGATCAGCCAGTACTAGCCCAGCTCCAGTCTATCAGCCACCAGCCTAGTTGATATTTTTCCATACTCAGTACCCTAATACTTTTCAGTCAACCTTTAGTCAAAACCAGCGGCTTGGAGAAATTGAGAAACCCAGCCAAGAGTATCCACCCTGGCTAAAACTCCCATATCCACAAAAATAATATGTCAGGTGTACCTAATAAGCTACCCACACTAGATCAACTTAAGGCAGCAGCCGATCATGTAAGAATGGGCGGTTATTTTTCCATGAATATACGAGAAATAAACCAGCTGAAGCAGAGCATAGCTGAGGCCAACCACTGTGGACCAGGTCCATGCCCTATCATGTTTTCAAGCTTGATGCTCCTGACGCTAACTTATTCCAAAGATCTATCCCACCTTGATAGCTTGAGGCCGAACCACTCTGCGTGAATGCCCCATGCAAGCTAAAATATTTCTCNGTATTTTGTGATGGCTTTATTTGTAATATTTCCATAACATTTAATTATTTATTTTTTGTACATAATATTTTATATGGTGACTCATAATGATTCCTGGAGTGAAGTATAATAGGTACCATTTTTTGTTTAACAATGGACCAGGATCCCATAAACCTCTTTGATATTACAGACTCTGGATAATTATCTATTGTCAAAATTTAATTGGATACTGAACTTTTAATTATACAAATTCACACCTCCAAAAACCCTACTGGATCAGTTTTGTATACAAAAACATGGGACAGGCAAAATGTGTTAACTTTTACCCTAACCATGGATTTTTAACATTAATGGTATAAAGATTAGGACTCGGATCCTCAAGACTCAACACTCTACATCTCTCTACACAAAACATGAGATGAAAATGAAGAAAAAGAGAAAGAAATACTTCTAGCAGAATCAACACCAGCTAATGTTAAACTGCAGTGTGGTGAAGAAGTCATAAACCAGCCAGAGATCAGCCAGTACTAACCCAGATCCAGTCTATCAGCCACAGCCTAGTTGATATTTTTCCATACTTAGTACCCTGACACTTTTCAGTCAACTTCAGCCAAAACCAGCGGCTTGGGAAAATTGTGCAACCCAGCCAAGAGTATCCAGCCTCAGCTAAAACTCCCATATTCATCAAAACCACTCCATGTCAGGGGTACCAAAGAAGCTACCCACACTGGATCAACTTAAGGCTGCATCCGATCATTAAGACTAGGTGGTAATTTTTCCATGAATATACGGGAAATAAACCAGCTGAAGCAGAGAATAGCTGAGGCCCTCCACCGTGGACCAGATCCGTGCCCCATCATGTTTTCAAGCTTGATGTTCCTGAGGCCAACCTATTCCAGAGATCTACCCCACCTTGACAGCCTGAGGCCGAACCACTCTGCCTGAATGCCCCATGCAAGTTAAAATATTTCTCGACTGTCTCCTGGACTTGTGAACATTTTCATACTAGAAGAAATCTTATTCAATTTGTGTGGCCAGAACAATTTTATTTTCTACTTGATTTTTTTTTTAATTTTAGCTACTAACCTATTTTTACTTCAACTTAATACCAGAGATAAATTCAATAAATAATATTTCATTCAAATTCAACCTTTACCACCCAGATGCTTCTACTGTAAAATCACATCAATTTATAGAAGACTATTATTCTAACCATATGTCTGCTGCAGGCATAAGTTTATGTTTTCTTTAATCTTATGTAGTTTTGAAATACAGCCATCCTTTCAGTCATTCTTTCATTTTTGTGTTGTTAAACTATTTTTATTTTTTTGTCCTTGTTTAATTTCATGTCATCATTTAAATTGTTGTTTTTATAATATTTGGATACTATATTTAAAGTGGTTTATCAATGCCTATTTCAACTTCGTTGATTTAGGTGTATTTTTGTATAAAAATGCTTGTTTAATTAATCAATTTTTTATATTCGNAATAAATAAATAATAATATATAATATAATAATATACACATACATATATACATGCACTAGCTTAATTTACAGCTTCATTTCTTGAAAAAGAAATTTTTTATAAGAAATCTATTTATTCCATATTGTCAGATAAGTTATCTGAAAATGTTTCTATCTATAAAGAGAAGACACATCCCCGGGTCAGCCATTCAGAAATAAAGAAATTGATATTTTACAACGACAACAACATTAAAAGAGCAGTTTAATCGTGAATACATTAGAAAAGCTTCTTCAAGGTTTTTTTTCCCCTTCAACTTGCCCCCTCCCCTCCCTTTGGATCAATTTATTTGATAATCTATTTTATGGTTAATCTCATTGTTTTTACCGTCATTTTTTAATATTATTATTACAGAAGAGAAATGAAAAAAAAAGAGAAAAAGAAAACGTCGATCTCAACATTAGTATCGTCTGATTGAATCAGAAATCTGCAGTAAATGATTCTTGTTCATCTTGTTATCTGTTTGAACATATGGATCCAAATTGAATTTTGATGCCATAAGAAGACTGGTGTTGATCGAAGAATATGAATATAATACACGAAAGCCGTGGGTAAAAATGTTTATCATGTTTAATGCTATTGATTTATTCACGGTAGATTATAAGATTAGTTAACCATGAACTCTTGCTCAGACGTCTAATAGTAAAAGAAAAGAATTAATAGAAAATAAATTAGCTGCTTCTCGGCGAGTTCATTCATGTATTTGTAATACATTTTTTTTAAAGGGAATTTCACCCTCCAAAATATGCTTTAATTCATATAATAAATTCATCAAATACACATGATTAC